>PIJE02001534.1:10000-40000 GCA_002895965.2 Coryphaenoides rupestris | reverse complement strand
TTAAGAAGAGGAATGTCTCTTGTACTTTGTATCGTTGAGTCTGACAACTGAACGTGTTAACGTGGGTAAAAGGCAGGATGTGTCGCCACCTATTGGCCAGGAATGGAGCTTTGTCTGTGAGGGAATCGGTTTACGTGTTCAGACTAAACGTGGCACAGAAGACATTTCGGCGAGAAAGCGAGCGAGCAAAGTGTATTCACAGAGCACCTTCCGCAGACACCAGTCACAAAGTGGTTCACAGTTAAAAAACCCCCAAATAAATCAGTTAAAACCAAAATGAATACACAGACATGAGACATCAAATACCGCAAGCGGCCCGAATGCCCGTCGACGTGAGGCAACGATTCGATTCGATTTAATTCTATTCTACCTTTGCCCTTCCTTCCCGTCTCTCCGTCTCAGACTCAGAACAGGGGTCAAAGGTTAAAGGAGGGCGCTCACATCAACCGCTCTCTGCTGGCGTTGGGGAACTGCATCAACGCGCTGAGCGACAAGAACGGGAACAAGTACGTCAACTACCGAGACAGCAAGCTCACCCGCCTGCTGAAGGTACGTCGGAAAAAAACCCAAACGCTGATACAAATACAATTCCAATATTTGTTCAATGTTAATATGGTTATGGTGTACTTTTGACTTGAAAGTACTTTGCTTTTGTTTATTTCTGACGTATTTCCGAGTCATAATACGTATATGCAGCCTAACCAGCACTGCCTTTGCCTTAATAACAACGTTAACTCTGAATGACTAAATAATAACTAATAAACTAATAAACTAATAACTAATATATAGTAAATGTGCAATATTACTTTTCGATACTATTGTCAACTTTTCTATTCTAGTTAATGTATTTTTTTACTCAATGTTTCTTAGATTTATTGTTGTTCTATTGGGTGTATACACTTACTACAATTATTATTCTATTGTTTCTATACTTATGTTGTTGTCATTTTTGAGCAACCTCTGGCACAAGAATTACCTTCGGGATTAATAAAGTTTGATCTCATCTCATCTTCAGTTCATCTTAAACCAAAACGTGCATTTTCTCCTCGGCTTTTTTCGCGTTTTGGACGGACAGGACTCGCTGGGAGGGAACAGCCGCACGGTCATGATCGCCCACATAAGCCCCGCCTCCTCGGCCTTCGAGGAGTCGCGCAACACGCTGACGTACGCGGACCGCGCCAAGAGCATCCGCACGCGGGTAAGACGCCGCCGCCGACATCCACCCAGCCTCTGACATCCACCCGGCCTCTGACATCCACCCAGCCTCTGACATCCACCCCGCCCTGCCGCTCGACCGGCCGCAGACATCGCCGTGCTCACGTTGTACACGCGTCACGCAAGAGTAAGCGGGGTGTCGCGTTCCCGGGTTATAAAAAGCATCCTCTGTGTGGAATCTCTTCGGATAAAAGTTGCCAAATTGAAAACGCGCGCCTGAGCAGGCACATTCACGATTCAAGATTCAATAAACTTTATTGTCCGTCTCGTCGTGATGGAAAATGATCTTCACTTCGGGGCTCACAAACAACACACAAAGAAGAGAACACACAACCATGAGAGACTACAACAACAAAATTAATATTCATCGTTCTCCAATTAATCTGTGTCTTGGGTATATTCAAGAAGCTATTATTCACATTTGCGGGAGGCCAAATGCAGATTATAGATCAAATATAATTTATTGATAATTAATTATCAATGCAATAATGAAGGCTCAAAACTACAGTTATTTACGTGGTTTATTGATCTACAGGGGATTGGAAGGACTATTTACAGCATCAATGTTTCCTGTATGTACAGCATAGGTTACTGTATTTAAATTAAGTATTTGATTCCTTAAAATGTGTGTGGATTGTTTAAAAAGCATAATTTTTTGGGTGTGGATTAGGATTAGGAGAATTGCCAGACAAGCGTCAAGCTACGGCCCATTCATTGGAAACGTACAATGTTGATAAGGAATGCCACTCATTCCTTATCGACATTTCCAATGATCTTTCCGATGTGTCTGAAGTGCTCCTCCTCCGTGTTCCTCTCATCTCCCCGGCCGTCCAGGTGAAGAAGAACCTGATCAACGTGTCCTACCACATCGCCCAGTACACCACCATCATCTCCGACCTGCGCTGCGAGATCCAGCGGCTCCAGAAGAAGATCGCCGACCAGGCGGGACGCCAGGCGCCGCACTCGGAGCGGCCCGACATCCGCAACGTCCAGGGTAGCTAACGTCTCCTTCCTCTTCTCCTTCTTCGTCGAACACAAAACCCCCAGAATAGGTCACCGACCAACTCTTTACAGTAACACTGAGCGAGTACCATCTCCAGCTCTGTCCTCGGGGTATAATCCTGGTTTTGTTTTAGCCCGTGGTGTACATGTGGGCGCCCTCTCTCCCGCCCGCCTTGTAGCGGAGGTGCAGGCCCACTCCAGCCAGCAGGGCCAGGCTGAGATGGCCCAGCTGAGGGAGCAGTTGCTGGAGGCGTTCCGGCAGCAGATGGACATGAGGAGGAGTCTGATGGAGCTGGAGAACTCTCACATGGAGATCCAGATCGACACGTCCAAGCACCTGCTCACCATCGCAGAGTCAGTGTTCTTATGCTCCCCTTCTCCCCGACACTGTGCGTCACGTCATAGTCTGTTCTGTCCACGCACAAGAAACAACGAATATTCCGTTTAGAATTTAGAATTTTTCAAAAAATGCAAAGCTCCATCCAAGTGTGATGTGGGTTCTGACAACGTTTGGCCACGCCCCCCTCGCCACCTGCTCCTATGGAACCCAATGTGTCCCCTCCTTCTCTTCTCCCCTTTCCCCTCTCTCTTCCCTCTCCCTCTCCCTCTCCCTCTCTCTCCCCCTTCCTCTTTCTCCCTCTCGTCTCTCTCTCCCTCTCTTCCTCTACCCCCTCTCTCTCCCTCTCCCTCTCTTCCCCCCCTCCTCTCTCCTCTCTCCCTCTCTCGCTCTCTCTCCCCCCTCTCCTCTCTCCCTCTCTCCCTCTCTCGCTCTCTCTCTCCCTCTCTCTCTCCCTCTCTCTCCCTTCTCCCTCTTCCGCCTCTCTCTCTCTCTCCCTCTCTTGCTCTCTCTCTCCCCTCTCTCTCTCTCCCCTTCCCTCTCCCTCTCTCCCTCTCTCCCTCCTCCCCCTTCTCTCTCTCTCCCTCTCTCCCTCTCCGCTTCTCTCTCCCTATCTCTCTCCCTCTCCCTCTCTCCCTCCTCTCTCGCTCTCTCTCCCCCTCTCTCCCTCTCCCTCTGTCTCCTCCCTCTCCTTCTCTCCCTCTTTCTCTCTCTCTCGTCCCCCCTCTTCTCCTCTCTCCCTCTCTCGCTCTCTCTTCTCTCTCTCTCTCTCTCTCTCTCCCCCCTCCCTCTCTCTCTCTCTCTCTGTACATCTAATAAATCCCAATGAATCAATAAATGCAGAATATAATTGAAATGTTTTGGGGTTTTTTTGCTGTTCCTCCAGCTGGGAGCAGGAGCGTAGCCGGCGGCGCAGGAGTGGCGTGCCGAGCGGCGGAAGGAGAGCGTGAACAAGGACGAGAGCGAGGAGAAGGACTCGGACGCCCCGGACTCGCCCCCGGACGGCGCCGAGACCGGGAGGTGGCGGCGGCCCGGGAGAACCTGGTCACCCTCATGGCCGAGCAGAAACGCATCCGCAAGCAGAAGGCAGGTCCCCCACCGGCCCTCCCCACCCTCCCAGCCGCTGGGTTGGAACTACAAGAGCTAAAAGATACTCTGGCCTTGCTTGGTTGTGATGTCCATTTATGATTAAGATAAGATAAGATAAGATAGAACTTTATCAATCCCGAAGGAAAGTCTTGTGCCAGAGGTTGCTCAAAAATAACCACAACATAAGAATAAAAACAATAGAATAATAAAGTGTAACAATAAAAGAATAACAATAAAAGTAAGATACATTTAGCAAAAAATTATGAACTAGAATGGGAAAGTTAGCAATGGTATTGAAAATGTAATATTGCACATGATGTTGAAGTTTCTCATCGCATGAGAAAGTGTAATTTCATCGACATTTCAAATAAACATTTGTCTCGATTGTAAAGAACATCGGCTGAAGTACAACATTATTGTAAGATTCCTTCCTTTAACACCATTGCCAACTTTTCTATTCTGGTCAAGTTTTTCTATTTTTATTCTAGTTCAATTATTTTTGTAATAAATGTGTCTTACTTTTATTGTTATTCTATTAGGCTTATAAACTTGACATTTAATATTCTATTGTTTTTTATTGTTATGTTGTTATTTTTTCGCAAACTCTGGCACAAGAATTTCCTCGGGATTAGTAAAGTTCTATCTCATCTTATGTTCTCGTTAAAGCCTCCGCTAAATGAACAGATAAGGAACTGTGACCTTTTGACCTCTGACCTTTGACCTCTGCCCCCCCCCCCCACCCCCCGCCCGCAGGTGCTGCTGGAGCGACGGTTCCTGGAGCAGCGGGAGCGGGCGCGGCGTCTGGAGGAGCTGCTGCCGCGCCAGGTGAGCTCCGAGGAGCAGCGGGAGGTGCTCAGCCTGCTCTGCAAGGTGCACGAGCTGGAGGTGGAGAACGCCGAGATGCAGTCGCGCGCCCTCCTCAAGGACAACGTCATCCGCCAGAAGAACGCCGTGGTGCGCCGCTTCGAGCAGCACCGGTACCTCTGTGACGAGATCATCCAGCAGCAGCGGCAGTTCATTATTGGTCAGTCTGGGGGGGGGGGGGGGGGGGTTGGGTCTTTTTTTGGTTTCCCCCTCAATTAATGTGTTGACCTTTGACCTGTATTTAAAGGGGACATAATTATGGCACCAGGTGTGAGTGTGATTAGCCGTCGCAAGCCGTTTCACAATTGCCGTGTGACTACCGTCTAGTGACGTCACAAGTGGGGATGTCCACTTAGATCTAGGCTGACTAGATCAGTCTATCAGCTTACCCAGTGGACTGTACCGACAGGTAAACTGATCTAGTAATCATATATCTAGGTGGACATTCCCACTTGTGATGTCACTAGATGGTAGTCACGTGGCGATTGTGAAATGGCTTGCGATGGCTAATCACACTCACACCTGGTGGCGTAATATGTCCCCTTTAAGTTTTGGAAATAATTGATTTCCAAATATGGGTGCAGCTTTACGTTGTCCACAGAAACTCCAGCCAATCAGGGTGACACTCGTGCTCGCTTGGCGAATCCGGTTGAAAGTGAAGCAAAACCATATTCCACTCTGAGACCGGCCAGAAAACTTTTTAAATCAATGTTCAGTCTATTTTGGATAAAAACTGTTTTGTGATTGCTCTGTAGATTGTGAATCTTCTTTGTAATTTGTAAAGTGTGGCGTCATTCCCTTGTTCCTCATGACCTGATTGGTCCAATCATTTTTCCATTTTCACTTTGTATCTCTCTCTATCTCTCAGTTGTTATTAATATCTCTGTCCTGTATTTCTGCTCTGACACACACATTTCCTGTCTAGGATTAATGAAGAACATCCTGTCTTATCTTATGTGTGTGTGTGTGTGTGTGTGTGTGTGTGTTCCAGAACACAGCCTGCTGGTACCCCCTCAGCTCCAGGAGCTGTATGAGATGTACATGAGAGAGCTGGATGAGAGGACCCTGGACAGAGCTGTGGCCCTGGATAAGGCGGCCATCGGACAGCCCACCAAGGTGCCTGATCTGTACTCTCGATCTAGCCTTTCAAGGATCAAACCATCGAGTCTTCTGCGTGATCGAACCATCACAGCCGTCTCTCCCATAGCTCCACTGAAACGTCTGTTAAGGCCTTTTTTTTTCTTTTTGTTCGTTTGGCGCGGTGGGTGGGTGGGTGGGGGGGTCGATGCAGTTCGGAAAAGTCACTCCCCGAATCCGGGGTATCCGAAAAGCCCTCCAAGCCCCGCCCCCTTCCTCAGCGATAGGGTAGACTCGTGGGGGTATGAAGGAAGTGGGGCGGGGCTTGGAGGCCAGCGTCAGATCTCGGTAGGTTGACGGACAGCCTCCTATACTCTACGACCGCCCCCAAATATCGGCCAGTTCTGTGGAACTATACGAGGTAGTCGAATGAAGGAAGTTGAATTCGGGCGTCCGATTTGCACTTCTGAGGAAGCGTAGAGAGGCCGATATCATTGGTCAAAATCACTTAGTTTGTGCCGATTCTGACTTTGAGAGCATTTCGCTTGAACGCGCCTGCCACGAATGTAAGCATTAGCATTATAGCACTTTAGTCTTGTGGATACGACATTTTACATTACATTCTAAAGTAGCAGTGTGGGGATTTGATTCAGTGCTATGCAAACAAACAGTAACAAATAAACAGATGCTTTAAGTGAAGCCAGGGAGAGGCCATGACGGTTTGAGCCCTCAGACAACAGTTCATACAAAAATAATACACACAATGCATTCGTTACAAACGTTCTCTCATCGGTGCGTCTCCAGGAGGGCTCCCTACCAAAGATCACCATGCCCAGCCGCGGTCGCGACCCCCTGCAGGACGTGGACTCGGACCAGGAGAGCGTGCGCAACGTGGGCTCCAGCAACCGCTACCGGAGCCAGGCCAAAGTGCGCCGACACACCCTGCCCCCGATCCTCCCCGAACCCGAGAGGTATACGCGTACGCCGGCGCCGTAATCCGTCCCCCAGTCCCCCCGTCCCCCCCGTCCCCCCGTCCCCCGTCCCCCCGTCCTCGTTCCGTAACTAGAAGCTAGCGGGCGTAACGCGACACCGGATCAAGACTCGGCGAAATAACCGGATCCCGATGGGTCCATTATGCTCTTGTGTTGTGTTTCCGTCCATTACACTCTCGACTAAGGAGTATTGTCCTTCCTTTCTCCTTTCTCCTCCTCACCAGTGACAGTAACCGCGTGTTCAAGAACAGCCCCCACGCCCGGCAGATGAAGAACCCTGCGGTGATGACCCCGCCGCCCATCCACATCAACGGCCAGGGGAACAGAGAGGTCGGGACCACCACCACCACCCACGCTGAGCTCTGAGAGATGTGCAGTACAACCAATAATAACATTGGGTTGTTGGGGTTTTTTATTGCACTCAATTTAATTTCAAAGACATGAAATGCAAGACAGACTTTGCATTAAACTTGCAAGCAAGTCGTCTTAATTGGGAATTATACCGGATGGTGTCGAACTGTTCAAATGAGTCAAGTCAAGTACATTTTATTTGTACATCCCTTAATCTCAGTTACAGTCTCAAAGGGCTTTACAGGCCACATGATTATGGGCCATGTGATTATGACCTAGTCCTATAGCGCCCCCCTAAGTGCAAGAAACGACTCGCTTAGTGTCCACCTAGAACTATGCTGGATAGATCAGCCTACCAGCCTACCCAGTGGACTGCAGCAACTGGCAGGCTGATCTATCCAGCATACTTCCAGGTGGACGCTCCCACTTGTCAAGTGTCAAGTGGAGCCGTTCCAACCGGTTTTTTTAAGCCACTTGGAATGGCTAATCACGCTCACACCTGGTGGTATAATAGGAGTCCTTTAACTGAATTCAATGCAACCAGTAATTTCCCTGCCCTGTGTGTCTGTGTGTCTGTGTGTCTGTGTGTCTGTGTGTCTGCACGTCCAGCTGCAGCCTGTGGCCCCGGAGAGCTGTCTGAGCTACACCCACCTCAGCCACAGCGTCAGCAGCCACCTGGACTCCTCCCCCGAGAGCAGCGAGGCGGGAACGGACGTCCTTCTCTCCCACAAGGGTAGGGTAGGACACGCCCCCTGACCACCTGACCACCTGACCAACTGACCCGGCACTCTGCTAGAGTCATCATGTTATTAAAATATATGTATATATATATATATATATATACTGTACGCAAATACAGTATACTGTTTATACCAACCCTTGGTTTTTTCTCCCGGACCACTATCTTGCACTCATATCTGGTTGTTTTTGGAAATTTAACTTTTTGTTTTATGCTTTGATTGTTAACTTGTGATTTATTCTGAAAAGAACATCTATTAATGAATTTATTGTATTGAATGGAAGATTGGGGAAAATGAAGGGATCCAAAGTTCAAGATTCAAGATGTCTTTATTGCCATGTGTAACAAGTACAATGGAATACTTCGTCCCCATTCACTCCTGCAGTATTCTTCTAAACATACATTCTCAAACGACTCTAAACAATGAGTAATAGTACCTAGTAAGTACAGTAAAAAGCATTCTTCCACACAGCATTCTTCTAAACATACATTCTAAAACAGCTCTGTACAATAAAGTAATACAGAACCTAATAAGGACGGCAAAAAGTAAAAAGTGACAAGTAAAGTAGTAATACTAGCATAAAGTTTTTTGTGTGTGTTTGTACAGCCACATATCATATAATTTGTTATTATTAGTTCATAGTGTTTTTTATAAGTTCATGGTGTTTTAAATTTTTTATTTTTGCTGCCAACTTTACACCTGGCCAGGGACTACAGATTAAAACTAGCCTCCTGGCTAATTCTGGCATATTTATAATACTGTCTATTAATATGCACTGTCCCTGACAAATAAACTAAATAAATAAAATAAAATAACCCCCCCCCACCCTTCAGAGCGGCAACAGATCCTCAAGGGGGTTCAGAGCATCGCGGTCAAGGCGGCCCACCGGCGCACCAAGGCCCTGGAGGGGGAGGCCCTGAGGCTGCCCCCCACGCCCTCTCCCCTGGAGCCCACCAAGCAGAAGAGCTGCCTGTCCCTGCTCAGCGAGGCGGCCCCGCACCCGCACCCGCACCCGCACCCGCACCCGCACCCGCACCGGGGCCCGGGGCCCGCCGCGGGCCGGGGCCGCCAGCCCAGCCCCGAGCTGCGGCACGCCACCTCCGACGACAACCTGTCCAGCAGCACGGGCGACGGGCCCGCGCCGCCGCAGGGCACCTGGACGCGACAGCGCCACCGCCTGACCGCCGCCAAGAACGCCACGCCGCGCGAGCAGGACTTTGAGGCTCGCCGCAGGAAACGCCGCTCTCGCTCCTTCGAGGTCACGGGTCAGGCGGTGAGTCTGTCATGCGGTGCTTTTATACGGTGATATTCAGGACAATAGGATAAGACAGACTGTGCGAGTGTGATTAGCCATTGCAAGCCGTTTCACAATGGCCATGTGACTACCGTCTCGTGACATCACAAGTGGGAATGTCCACCTAGATGTATGATGACTAGATCAGTCTACCAGCCTACCCAGTGGACTGTACCGATGGGTGAAGCACTTTAAGATGAAGATGACATCGTTATACAGTGCAGTGAAAGAAAAAAACCTCTAAATGAAATGTCACCCAAATTCACACTTATTATTATTTCATTGTTTTATTATGTCATGTGCAGCAGCATCACACTAATCGGACTCAAAAGACTGCGTATACGGTACGATTAATTTTTTTTATATGATTTTTATACATTGCTATACGTTTCCATCCCTCCGTGTCTGCGTGGAAAGTGGGATAACTTCTCGAGTGAAAGCATGGTTTATACATTTGACGCCATCCATGTGTGACGATTTGTTGTCATATTTAGCAGCGTTTCCGTAGCCACGACACTCACAACATTGCTCATGTTGGCTCCTCCTCCTCCCTCCTCCTCCTCCTCCCGCCTTCCAGCTGCCTCAGCCCAAGACCACCGCCGCCCAGAGGCTCCGCCCCCTGGACAGCACCTCGGAGCCCCACCTGCACATCAACGGGCAGCCCCAGCCCCCCATGCTCCGCCCCCAACCCCGGGCCATCCCCCCGCTCACCAAAGTCAGGGCTCCCCTCAGCAGCCAGCAAAACGGTACATCAGCATCATCACACAAGATCAAGAAGACCATTCTGACAACATCTAGAAAACTAGTCTAACAACATCTAGAGACCTATTCTAACAACATCTAGTAGACCGTTCTAACAACATCTAGAAGACTATTCTCACAAGATCTAGAAGACCATTCTGACAACATCTAGAAGACCATTCTAACATCTAGAAGACCATTCTAACATCTAGAAAACTATTCTAACAACATCTAGAGACCTATTCTAACAACATCTAGTAGACCGTTCGAACAACATCTAGAAGACTATTCGCACAAGATCTAGAAGACCATTCTGACAACATCTAGAAGACTATTCTAACAACATCTAGAGACCTATTCTAACAACATCTAGAAGACCATTCTGACAACATCTAGAAGACCATTCTAACATCTAGAAGACCATTCTAACATCTAGAAAACTATTCTAACAACATCTAGAGACCTATTCTAACAACATCTAGTAGACCGTTCGAACAACATCTAGAAGACTATTCGCACAAGATCTAGAAGACCATTCTGACAACATCTAGAAGACTATTCTAACAATATCTAGAAGACCATTCTAACATCTAGAAGACCAGTCTCACAACATCTAGAAGGTTGTTCGAACAGCAAAATTGTTCTCAATTGTGGGTCAATGTGAAATAATTGTTGCACGAAATGTTTTGCTCTAAAAGCCACATTAATTAAGTCACTAAATACACACCTCTCTGTTCTCAGGCACCATCGCCGAGTCCTCCGCAGCCACCCTGACCGCGCTGAAGCGGGGCAGCCAGCTGCGCCAGCCCCTGCTCTACATGGCATCTGGGGCCCAGCGGACGCGCAGGCACTGAGTTCGCTCAAGTGACACCCAGTCACCCAATCACCCGTCACCCAGGCCCACCGTCCCCACCCAGCACCCACCCACCCACCCACGTCAAAGAAATAGGACCACTCTGAAAAACCACAACCCCTCTCACTATCAACAGCGCTGTTGTTACAACAAGAGGGGGTGGCGGGGAGCCTACAAGACCTCTCCTCTGGGATATCGAGTAATCCATCCCCTTGAACCGTTGAAGGACCCTTCACCGCTCTGAGCTCAGGCGTTCTCAGGCCAGATGGTACGGCGGTGTGATGGGACCTAGCTCAACGCTAGCTAGCCGTTCGGTCCCGTGCAGGCCTCTGATCGGCTTATTGTGGGACACTGAGTGAGTCCGGCGAAGGTTCAACGATAGTCTCCTCGCACCATAGGAAGTAACAATGGCGGTTTGATTCAGTGGCGTCTCAAAGCGAATTATTTTCATGCCGGCAAAATAGAACGACATGTTTGGGAAATGGGAATTGGAAGAAAAAAAATTGCGCGAAAGCCACAAACTGCTGGGTAAATGCATGTGTCTACTCCATCGTATGTCGAC
Source organism: Coryphaenoides rupestris (assembly GCA_002895965.2). Lineage (NCBI taxonomy): Eukaryota > Metazoa > Chordata > Actinopteri > Gadiformes > Macrouridae > Coryphaenoides > Coryphaenoides rupestris. Next base: position 28,883 of record PIJE02001534.1, on the reverse strand, counting down.
ATTGTTGCTTTTAAGTCAATAAGCTAAATACTAAAGATATGGGACACCTAACATACCTTTTTACTTTTTTTATCGTGTGCACGGATGGGCAAACTAATATTGGCCCCTATTTTACCACCAGGTGTGAGTGTGAATAGCCACTACTACCAGCCTACCCAGTGGACTGCACCAAACTGGTAGGCTGATCTATCCATCATACATCTGGGTGGACACGCCCACCCACTTGTGATGTCACCACGTCGCAATGACAGTTTTAGTCACGTGACAATTTTGAAGCGGCTTGTAATGGCGTATCGCACTCACACCTGGTGGTGAAATGGGGCCCCTTTAATTCAAGGACAAGTCAATACAACACAACAGCCCTCCGTAGAACAGCGTCGTGTGCTAATGTTGGGTCTCGAAGTGAACGTGACTCATGAGTCATGACTTATGAGTCATGACTCACTCTCTTGTACTCAAACCATTTCATTCAGCCTTGTAGGTCGTTGCCTTCACTCCCTCACCAACATGGCTGACATTTACATTTACATTTACATTGACATGTCATGCCTTTTGGTAATAGATATTATTGCTTTTTATAAGCGATCAACATATAGCACTAAACAACTTTCTTAAATTCGGGTGTTTTTTTTATATTAAATTGTTTATTTAATTGCTGCCTTTTCTTTTGTCACCACATTGTTATTTTTATTGGTTTTCATAAGTCCTACTTTCTTAAGCTTTATTTTGTACATTTTTTGTATTCAAATAAATTCAAATGATGCCCACAATAAATGCGTTTTGTCTTTCTCGTTTTTTTCGATTGCAAATAGTTTAGAAATAGTGAATATTTCACTGTAGCCAAGACTTCTTCAGTGGCAAATATCAAACGAAAGTGTGAAACTTCATGTTACTGCGGGAAATATTACATGATTGTTATATTCTACATATATAAGTGCGCTAACTATATATATATAAAGAAATATATCAGTGGAGTAGTTATATTCATATTCAACATATGAGTGTGATATGTTCTGCATACACATGTGTAATAGCAATGAATCGAGAACATTACCAGTTTGAATAACAATGAATCGAGAACATCAGTTTAATGCAATACAATATTGTACAGTGGTGTGAAGTAACGAAGTAACGAGGTAACGAAGTATAAACACATTTTGATACTTCATTTGAACCCAGATAAATATTGAAATGCATGAAATGGACTTGATACACAATTCAATTTCATTTGAGCCATATAACTTCACTCAAGTGATTTTGGAAGACTTAAAACTTCACTTTCAACAAATAAATCGGTGCTTTTATTCAAGTGCAGTACACAGACTATATTAGTGATGTTACGTTCGCCAACGATCCGATTCTTTTGAGCGGCTCTTTGGTAGAACGAAGGGAACCGAGTCGTTCTTTTTATCGTTCGTTCACCGCCTGCCCCTAAATCCACTCCCCTTGACGTGAACACTGAGAAACATCTCCTGTTTTCGTCAAAGCAGCTCAGGGATTTTTCTCCATTTTATTTTACTCTGTTTTTATAATACTTGAAATATTGTTCAGAAGTAGTTTTACGATTTATTCTTAAAAATTCTCTCGTGTGAAATGTTTTGTTGTTTGATTTGCACTAAAATCTGTTTTGCACAAAAGTGTATTATAGGCCTACTTGGTTTTTTTATTGTGCCAATAAAAAGTTTTCTAAGATTAAGAGTTGCATGAATTGCATTCAAGGCGAGGCAACTTTATTGACATAACACATACAGAGGGTACATTCAAAGTAGTACATTCACTGACATGAATGACATGCAGATCATTGACATTAAGGTCTGGCAATACAGTCAATCATTATCCTTTAGTACAGTCAATCATTATCCTGCTGATTATTTCGCAGATCAACCTAGTAACTCCGCCCCTTAAAAAAACAACAACGATAAAAGAACCGATTTATTTGTTGAAAGTGAAGTTTCAAGTGTTCCAAAATCACTTGAGTGAAGTTATATGGCTGAAATGAAATTGAATTGTGTATCAAGTTCATTTCATGCATTTCAATATTTATCTGAAGTATTAAGTGAAGTATCGAAATGTGTTTATACTTCGTTACCTCGTTACTTCGTTACTTCACACCACTGTACAATATTGTATTGCATTAAACTGATATGGTGACGTAATGCAGAACATATCACACTCACATGTTGAATATTTAATATAACTACTCCACTGATATATATGTTTTAATATGTATATAGTTAGCGCACTTATATATGTAGAATATAACAATCATGTAATATAATCTAGTTGTAAGCTAGTTCGCTGCGCATGCGCTGTGTGTGTGTGTGTGTGTGTGGAGGGAGGGCGGATGTGTTGCGCGCCCAGCCCAGTGAACCCGGAAGAGCCCGCCTCCCGTCTTCCGTCGTTTAATGTACGCGAGCCCAGCCCGCCCATTGGCCGAGGCGTACGTCCCGTACGTCCCGTACGCCTCGGCCAATGGGCGGGCTGGGATCGCGGGGCTGATTCGCAACCCGCCGCGGTGACACCGCGCAGGAGGGGAAAATGGCGCCGGCGACACCTCGCACTGTTCCAGGATCAGTGGCGTGGCGAGGTTGGTGTTAACTGTTAACGACGACGACAAGCGCGAGAGAGGCGAGCGGAGCGGAGCGGCGTGAGTGTGGAACGGAGCGCTGCTGCCACTCGGCAGCGGTGCGTTTTTATTTTGTTTTAAATGAAAACTACAAGTAACAAAAATGCGACGTTATGAACCCGTCGCTTTTGTGATTCAGAAGTACATCTATGTATTTATTTATTTATTTATTTATTTGATTATTTATTTAATTATTTAATAATTGTATTTATTTATTTATTTATTTTCTTTCTTTTATTTGTAATTATTTTTTACATGGACACGTTTCCCTCGAAATACTACATTATACGACATTAACACAAGTTAAGACTTAAGTTTAAAATAATTGTACGACCAAAGCCAGTTAATAATGACAAGACGGAAAAGGGGGCGGGGCTATGCAGAGTCCAGGTGAACTCTGAACAGGTGGGTCTTGAGTCTCTCGTTAAAGGGGGCGGGGTTATGCAGAGTCCCGTTGGTGAACTCTGAACAGGTGGGTCTTGAGTCTCTCGTTAAAGGGGGTGGGGTTTTGTAGAGTCCAGGTGAACTCTGAACAGGTGGGTCTTGAGTCTCTTGTTAAAGGGGGGCGGGTTATGCAGAGTCCTCGATTTATGCTGACTAGATCAGTTTACCTGTCAGTACAGCACAGTTTAGGTAGGCTGGTAGACTAATCTCGTAATCATACATCTAGGTGGACATTCCCACTTGTGATGTCACTATATGGTAGTCACATGGCAATTGTGAAATGGCTTGCGATGGCTAATCACACTCACACCTGGAGGCGTAATGTGTCCGCTTTACTGTCCTAGGTGAAGTGAGTCTGTACTTTACTGCCATTATTCAGCTCTGAGTGGCAGACCTGTGTTCACTTTACTGTACTTTCCAGCCAGACCATCGATAAAAAAAAAGTAACCCTCCTTTACTGACTGTTTCAGGTCACCTGTCACCTGTCACCACCTCACCGTCTCCATCCAACAAGAGGGTCTGTCACTGTAACTCTGTAACCGTATACATTGCAAAGCCACGTGGATGTGGTGACTTCATCCAGCCGATTAAGGCCACCTTAGCTTACCTTACCTGACCATCCCGGAGCCCGGAGGGAACGCCCAGGGGCCCCACATCCACGTGATGGACCCGTCCACCAGCGTGGTGGGCCTGGACGCCCAGGGGAACATGCTCTTCCGGGTCATTAAACCCGGCGTCGTGAGTCTCTTCCAGGTGTCTTCCTCTTCCTCGGAGCAAGCCAGTGGCGGTCTGCTGACCCACCGCAGCGAGGGCATGGCGGCCCGGACACAGACGCATATCCTCCGGGTGCATGGCCCGCCTCCTCCCGATGTTGCTGTGGCGCCTCCCTCCCGGACGACTCTGGAGGTCCCCCAGGGTGAGGAGCCTGCACCCTGCCAGAGCTCATCCAGTCACCCCCCTGGAGGTGGTGGTGGTGGTGGTGATGGTGTCCCCGAGGCGGTGACCCGCAAGCCCTTTGCGGAGGTGTCCTCCCTACTGGACCCCAACATGAAGAGCTCCAAAGCTCGTGAGTACAGGTTGGCTGAACACATTTAGCGAAGGGTTTCCCGAAGTACCTCTAAGGGTGTGCCCCTAGAGGTACTTTGAAGGATTGCAGAGGGGGTACTTGTCTGAAAACAAGGAGAATGGACACAGCTAAAAAAGACAGCTAAGAAAGAAACACAGGCATCTTTTTAAGCAGCTAGGGGGAGCCAGAGTCCATTCACCAATCTTCTAACATTATTGTATAACATTATTCTGCAGGAAAGTACCTGATTTCCTACGAGGAGATAAAGCGGCGGCTCCACACCCCAGAGAGGATGTCCCTGCGCTCGCTGGCGGCGTACACCCGCGTTAGCAGGAGTCCGGCCAGCAAGAAATCCCTCCTGGATTCCCTGAACACGCTGGGCCTCACGCCCGGCACCACCACCGCCGTGTCCTCCTCCTTCTCCAAGCTCACCGAAGGTCAGTCCCTCTGAGTCAGTGTGAGTCTGTGTGAGAAGAGTGTGAGTGTGTGTGAGTCAGTGTGAGAGAGCGTGAGTGTGTGCAAGTGTGTGCAAGTGTGTGAGAGAGAGAGAGAGAGTGAGAGAGAGAGAGAGAGAGAGAGAGACAGGGAGTGTGTAAGGCAAGGCAAGGCAGGTTAATTTATATAGCACCCTTCAAACACAAATAAGTGTTCGATTGTTTAGGCAGGAATCACATTTAAATGACAATCAATTAAAAAACCCAATTATTTAAAAGAGAATTATAAAATAAATGTAGAAGAAGAACTAACATGAATGTAGAAGAAGGTAGAATCCAAAATATGCCAATGCACACTCGATGGACAGAGAGCGTGTGTGTGTGTCTGTAAGTCTGTCTGTGTGTCTCAGTGTGTGTGTGTGTGTGTGTGTGTCTGTCAGTCAGTGTGTCACAGGATTCCTCCTGACTGTGTTATTAAATGGTTCGTTATTCCCCCCAGGAGACACGAACGCCCTGTGCACCGACCTGAAGGACTTTGCCCAGGACTACGTGAACTACGGCAACATGGCCAAGCAGCTGATCCCCGAGACCAACACCGTCCAACACTGGTCCAAGATCATCGAAACAAAGTACGTGATCCGTGGTCCCCTTGCTAAGCTCTTTTTTTTTTGTTGTTGTAATGGCAGGCCTCAGATCAGTCACTTGTCCCGCCTCCCTCCCTTCCCCCTTTCCTCCTTTCCTCCCTTCTCCCTCATCCCTCCTTTCCTCCCTCCTTTCCTCCCTTCTCTCCTTTCATCCCTCCTTTCCTCCCACCCCCCTCCCTCCCCGTATTTGGTTGCAATACAAATAAACTCAAGTCAATGTCTTTTATTTGTCTCTGTCTGTATACTGCTCTCTCACTCTTGGTCTTTGTCTCTCACTCTCCTCTCCCAGGAACTACCTGGCCGACATGAGGAAGTGTTTCCGGGACCCGGTGAACAGCGACGGCTTCGACAGCGTGACCCACGGCCTCGGCCTCGGCGTGCTGGACGTGGCACTGGACATGATCAACATGGCGATCGACCAGCAGATCCGCGTCCTGTCGGGGGCGGCGGCGTCCGACCCGCCCGACGAGGGCCCGATCATGCGGCGAATCCACCGGCGCTACCGCAACAAGGCGCGCATCGTCGCCAGCGACGTGCCCCTCGGGATGCCGGGCGTCGGGATCAAAGGGCTCGCGGTCAAGGTGGTGTCCAAGGGGAAGGGGCAGAGCCGGAAGAAGATGCAACTGGTGGACGCGCCCGTGGCGATGGAGATGGCGCCGGTTGAGGAGGAGGAGGAGGTCATGGAGGCGAGCGCGCAGCAGAACACGCAGAACGGCGTCCTCACGCTGGTCTCCGTGGGATACAAGACCATCGCCGGCGTCCAGTCCGCCGGCGCTGGATCCATGTGACCTCTCGAGCGGAGATGTCAGGTGACTGCTGGTCAGGAGGGCCGGGCTGGGTGCTCATCACCAGCGGGCCTGTCGCTGGACAGAGGTTCTCGCTGTCCCGGAGGTCCTCGCTGTTCGAAAGGGGGACCTCTGGGATGGGACGGCGGGACGCTGGTCTTACAGGAACCTAAAGGTGTGTGACTTAACTCCAGAGTCGGCCGATGGCAGCTGAACGTTGTACTGTATGCATCACGATTGAGTCTTCTGTGAAGCCACTGAAAAGTGAACAGGTTTTTTGTTTCATGTTTTGAGTACGTTTGCCCAAAGATCTTGCTTCCCGTACTTTTAGATATGCAGTCACGCTACACTGTGTAGGAACTTAAAAATGGACACTTATGGCCAGGCACAGAGAAGACCAAGGAATTGAAAAAAAATGAATTATTGTTGTTGAATTATTATTGAATAATTGTTGCTGAATTATTATTCTGTTTCGCCCTGAAACACTGAAGACTTGAGGACCAAGATGGAAAGAATCTCGTTTATTGTATTTGACACGTTTGTCAAGCAATGAGAAATCTGCACGAATGTTATTCCCCCATTTATCATTTCTCAGTTTAAGCCTTGCTGGAATCCACAGTCTACAGGCTTCTTGCAGTTTTCAAATGTCTCAACAGATGTCAATATTTCCTTAAAATTGCACTAAAATTGTTGTTTTAGGTTTTTTTGCCATTAACCAAAATTAAAATAATATTCCTCTGGTAAACAAAATGTCCTGTCGTCCAGTTCAATTCCTGCAGTTATAACTGTTGGATAGACGCCATAAAACGTGAGTGGTTCACTTTGATTTGTCATACCTGTACACACCTGTGTGTCAGCAGAAGCAGACACTCAACTCACCAGCCACCGGTTCACTCTGGCTCCACCAGTGCATTGTGGGAGTTTTCATGGCGGGGATGAGCAGAGACCGGAGTCAACTGTGTCGGGCCAAGGGCTAATCATGCACACACACACACACACAGAGGAAGCGCACGTATGCCAGAGGGTGGTGGTGGTGGTGGTGGTGGGCAGGATTTAGCAAGGATTTGCTCTGCGTTATCCGTGTGAAAGGACTGGGAGCAGAGAGTATGGCAACCAGTTCGGTTACTAGTGTGTGTGTGTGTGTGTGTGTGTGTGTGTGAGAGTGTGTGATGATGTTTTTTTTTTGCAGGGTTGCTGTGTAGTAGTGCAGCATGAGATGGACGACAGCAAAAAGACTCAATCTGTGCACAAAGGGGCCGGCAACAAGACACAGGAACCCGTCTGTGGGGACAAACCCAACGGGAACCGGTGCCACCGGAGTTAGACTGAGTGTCTAGTCGTGACTGTTTGAGTTGACAAGTCGGTAGGATGGGGCACGCTACCGTGGCGCTCGCCTACACGTACACGCCGTCCCGCCGCGCGGACCGACCCAAGACCGGGCAGCTGCGGCCCTACATACCCGACGGTGAGTCATGTAATCCCATTCGTTTGTCTCCTCCGGCGGCTGGTGGCTCGTTCTCGCTGGCCGCTGCAGGCCTTGCACAGCTGCGGACGTGCAGGCCTGCTGCTGCTGCCCGCAAACACAAGGAGATGTGCAATAATAGAGACTAGAACCAGTGTGCTGCTGTGGAAACATTTCATGGATTGTTTGCTGCGACAAATTGGTTTTTAAAAGTAGAACCTTGAGGTCAGAACAGTGCAGAGGCAGTACGAGGTGTCTCAATCATTGAGAAAACCCATAAATGCAAAGTTCCCAATCAGATGACCAGTAAAAAAGGATATTACAAAAAAAGGATTACATTTAGGGCGTTTGGCAGACGCTTCTATCCAAAGCGACTTCCAAGTACGTTTGTAGAAAGAGACAATATAGAAAGAGAGCAATATATCGCTGTGGTGCATAACGATAAGAATAGAACAGGATTCAGGCATTCATAATTGCAAGGTTAATAAAACAAGCTTATGGAGATAGACATGGGTCATTGAGAGCACCTGAATTCATATAGGCTTGTTTTGTGCAAGAATAGAAATTGAAGTACTTGATGTTAGTCACTAGGCTACAGCATTCAAGCCTCTCTCCACGTCTCAAACTATGCCGCGTTGGGTCCTTGAATTTGCGGGAATTTATTGGGCCTGGAAGGTCCCCGAATTTGATGTTCAACAAAAGTGCACGAGGTGAACCCTGATACGTGTTGTACTGTGCAACATGCCTCCACCCCTCCACCCCTCCACCCCTCACCTCCTCCACCTCCCTTCAGACAACCTGACCAACGCCCTGGGCTCCATCAGGGTTCTGGGTTTGGAGCTCCTCGAGTCCCAAGAGCTGAGGCCCCACCTGCACACCGTTCTGACGGCCATGCAGGAACGCAGTGAGTCCCCTCCATCCTCCATCCATCCTCCTCCATCCATCCCCCCTCCTCCATCCTCCTCCTCCTCAGCAACGCTCTGCAGGTCCTCACACAAACCCACCCATCGTAGCCACATGGGTGTCGTTGACATTATGACTCAGGTTAACGGTCGAAGTATAATGTGCCAGTAGTCAAGGTCAAAGTCAAAGTCTACATCATAAACAGGACAAATGAGGAGGAAAGGAGGGAGGGAGGGAGGAAGGGAGGGAGGGAGGGCGGAGGAATGAGGAAGGGAGGGAGAGACGTTTGTATCTCATAAGCCGACTTGTGCAAGTTGTCGTTTTTTCAGCGTGTTAAATTTGATTGTGACTAACTATTGTGCTCTCTAACTATTATATTAAAATCCAGCACGGCTCGCGTGTGACGTTGACATGGTGTTGACCGGTTGGTGTGTGTGTGTGCGTGTGTGTGTGTGTGCGTGTGCGTGCGTGTGTGTGCGTGTGCGTGTGTGCGCGCGTGTGTGTGCGTGTGCGTGCGTGTGTCATTCAACGTGCTGTCCAGAGGAGGGTGCCGCCGAGCAGGTGGTGGCGAGTGGGATCCTGCCCGTGTTGGCCCTCTCTCTGCGCGGCCGCGGGCCCCTCGCTCTGCTCGCCGCTCACCTGGTGGCGGAGCTCGCCGAGGACCGTGAGTGACGTCGATTCACCGTTTGAATGAAGACGATGTCGCCGTCTCCCCTTTACTGTCTCCCCGTGGTGTCCGTGGTGTTGTCTCGGGTCAGCGGTCGTCTCTGTGCCTCTGCTGTACAGCGCTGGTGTGTAAAGCGTTCGGCGAGGCGGGTCTTGGCTCCGCCCTGCTGTCCCTGCTCACCGGCCCGGACCGGGACCTGCTGTTCCTCGCCACGCGGGCCCTCGCGCGCATGGCCCACGACAACGGTCAGCGTGAGGCCGTTCACTGCATACCCGTTAACCCCTCTGTCACGCGGCTGTGGCTTAACCATTGGCCACCACAGCGTGCAATTAATTACATCATACGTCATCATCTACATTAAATGTCGTTCCTCTTCACTCCCTCCCTCCCTCTCTCTCTCTTCCTCCTCCTTCCTCCCTTCCTTCCGTTCCCCCTCCTCCTTTCCTCCCTCTCTCCCTCCCTCCCTCCCTCCCTTCCTCGGCCTCCTCCCTTCCTCGTCCTCCTCCCTCCCTCCTTCCCTCTCTCCCTTCGTCCCTTCCTCCTCATTTGTCCTCTCTCTCTCCCCATTCCTCCTCCTTCCTCCTTTCCTCCCTCCGTTCTTTCCTTCCCTCCCTTCGTCCCTCCCTCCCTCCCTCTCTCCCTCCTTTCCTCCGTTGCTCCCTCCTCCCGCCTCCCTCCCTCCCATCCTCTTCATTCCTCTTCCCTCCGCCCTCCTTCCCTCCCTCCCTTCCTTCCTCCTCATTTGTCCTCCCTCCTTTCCTCCTGATTCATCCTCCCTATCTTTCTTGTCCTCCCTCGCTCCTCGCTCCTCGCGCCTCCCTCCCTCCCCCCAGCGGCCCACCAGGAGCTGCTCCTCCGGCAGGGTGCCGTACGACGCCTGGTCTCCCTGCTGCTGCGCTCCCCCAGCGGCGGGTCCGGGCCGGGGGCCGTGCAGGGTGCCTGCCTGCTGGCCCTCTGCAGCCTCAGCGACATGGGAGGAGGGAAGGAGGAGGAGGAGGAGCTTGTCTGGGAGGAGGGGCCGTCCCTGAGGGCCGAGGAGCGCGTGTACCGCGGCGTGACATCGACGGCGCGCGCCCCCCGCGGCGGCGGCGGCGGCGGCGGCTCGCACTTCTTCACCTCCTGGGTGACCGTGGTGCGCGTGGCGTGCCGGGGCCCGGGGCTGTACACCTGCAGCGTGGAGGCGTTCCAGCGATGCTCCGCCTCCTTCTGGAAGGTGCACGGGAAGCGGCGCCCGGGTCCCAACGCACGCCGCTGGCTCCCGGGCCTGGCCGCCGGCTGCTCCCGCTGGTACCGGAGCCTGCGGTGCCCGGCGCTCGGTAGCAACGCCGTCGCACGCACACGCAGTCTGACGACACGCGTGTTCCATACCTTCCTCTGAGGACACGCGTGTTCCATACCTTCCTCTGAGGAGGCTCACCTGATGGAGCCAGATGATGGATGGATGGCGTGTTTCACATTCACAGAACCATCTGGGAAGTCGTCACTGGAAACTGTGTGGAAACAAGGGGGCTGGCACACAAAAGAATCCTTGGCAGGTGATTGGATGAACCATCTGTCTGTCTATCGCCATTGATTCCAAACAAAACAGTTGCTTCTCGCTGTCATCACATGAAATTTGTACTATTAAACTTGCAATGATGAATGCTTGAAACCTGTTCCATTGTTATCTTTATGTACCACAGTCTCCTTCAACAAATGTACTCGACTGTAAGTCATGTACTCGCTTTGGATAAAGGCGTCTGACAAATGCCCTAAATGTGAATGTAAATGTCACACCTAAACCTTGCCCCCCTCTCCGTAGCTGCCAGTGATTGCTCCAGAAAACCACTGGTGGTTCGGACGCAAACGGGATAGCTTGAAGCCTGGCCAGAGAAACTTCCCGAATGTGAACTTGCGAGATCGGAAGGGTCTGGCGAGGCCACCACCCAGGGTACTATGAACCCCGGGTGGTTCCCTGCTGGGCCAATAGGCGGCGCCGACCACGCAAGGTAACGACCAACACAGTCAGGAGCAGTTAGGGTTAGGTGGTGTCTTGCTCAGGGGCACCTAGTTTGGCGGAGGCCAGGGATCAAACCAGCAACCGTACCTCCTGAGCTACTGGTAACGGCCATTCTATCAAGCGATGCGGGTGCGGTGCTAACTTAATCCAAAACTCACATGCAGGTGATTAAAGGAATTCTTTCAACGAGTGTTTCCCTATCTTCCATCCTTATACCAGACAGTTGGTGTCTCTGTATGGTACAGTGTGTCTGTGTTGTCTTGTATGAATGGTATGGTGCTCTCAGACTATATAGAGGTTTCACTCTCAAATTCACGAGAGCGTTTTCGGCGGTTACATAAAAGTCCCACACACCGCTAGAGAGTATTACATTTGGGTTGTTGTTGTTATTATAGACAATCCAAGGATTAATTGTTTTGGGGTTTTTTTAACAATGTGTGAAATGACTTTTTCAGATTTTAATCAGGAGGAATAAAGAAATAATGAATAAATAACACACTAATCTTGGAAATGAGTGCAGAGTTGTCAAAGCCAAAACATTTTATTGTGCAACAAAAAAAGCAGAAAAGAACAAAATTAAATCCGATATGGTTGTATTTGTATTATGTAAGAATATGCATCGATGTATTAGATGGCTTGGTTCTTCATCGGTCACATCATTGTGACGTTATACCAATTAACTTGAGGCATCCTATGATAAACTATATGTTGGTTTTTCCCACACCATTGCATGCATGCTGGTTTTGGCTACCCTGCATACACAATGTGACTCATAAATGTCTTGATTCCATTCAAAATGATTCATATAGTTGTTCTGTATGTAACACACATGCAACTTGGATTTCACAATTTGTCTTAAGCACGCAGGGACATGGTGACCATATAGAGCTTTAAAAGAAAACGTCCCCTCAAGTCTCAAATTGGTCTATTTGCCACTATCAACACAACACTGGGCTTGTTTGTTTTGGTGTCTCTATCGGATGGCAAGTGACTCATGTTATGACAAAATGTTGACGGTTAAAATACCCTCAATTTAGACTCAACTTAAAGTGTCCTTCAAACTCTCCCATTTCTTCATTTACTGTAGTTTGGCAAAGAAGCAAATTCCCCCTGAATTACCCACAGCGGCCACTAGGTGTCGCGCAAGTCGCGGAAGAAAATGCAGCACCTCTGGCTCCACCCTTGTTGCTTTACAACAAACAAACTATTACTGCTAATGATCCTGCAACATTGTGACTGTGAACGTGTTGAACACAGAATAATTTCATTTAGTTTATTAAATAACGCGTTTAATGTATTCTTGTTTTGTTCTTGTTCTGTTTTCTTTTTCTTTCCCCCCCCACACACTGCCGGCAATAATAATAATAATTCACCGAGAGACTATTCGGGAACAGCAGCAGTGTGGTACAAACATTAGTTCTGGAGTTTATTTTCAGAGCACTATATGCTGATATTTTAGCGGAGTACACGTTCATATTTGTGTACTTAAGCACGCTGGTGATGTGCCAGCGACGTCTGTGTTTGCGCAGGCCTTCATTCTCATAGAGTATTGATTTTTCAGTCGAATCATTGAAGGAATATCCTGAAAAGTCTCCATTTCTCTCTCTTTCTCTCCCGCTCTCTCATCACTCGTGTTATTGGTTCCATACTACTCTAGGCGGGCACGTCTTCTAATCAATCCCAGCTTTATCACTCTGGGCTGCACTTTAATACTTTAATACTTTAATACTTGGAGAGGTGGTAGAGATGAGGAATTCTTGAGGGAAGGTCTAGTGAAGCCTGAGAAAGGAACTGTTTAAACCCGAGCACCACCGACACCGACCCTCTCTCAACGTTGTCCAATTTAGAAAACGGGGAAAAATGATCCAAGATTCGAGTGCAATTATAGTTCTAGTGTTTCCGTATGCGTGCGTGTGTGTGTGTGTGTGTGTGTGTGTGTGTGTGTGGACAATGGGTGACGACATTACTTCTGAAGTTGTTACCTGCCGGTGAACACATTGCACCATTGTTGTTGCACGGCACACACAGACACACACACACAGACACACACACACACACACACACACACACACACACACACACTCCCCTTGGAAATGGAAACGTTAGCATTGCACACACACACACACACACACATACATTATACATACAGATTAACTCAGCCTTACGTACCCCCAAACCAAGATGACACATTTTTTCTCGAAATTGTTTTTTTATTACTTATCTTAAATGAGTCAATTAAACTTTAATAAGCTTCTCGGATTCTGTGGCAACACAAAGGCCACGTGCTATGATTCCTCAGCACGGCGACGTTGTAATGAATGTTTTTCATAATGTCCCCGCGGCTCCGGGAGCTCAGCTCACTGTGTTCCGTCTCGCCGGTGTTGAAAAGAGACCGTTTATAGAACCCACGGCAAAACAAAGTAAAATATGGATTATAGAAAGAAAGCATGCAAAGGACGAATTACAATCTGTAACAATGCATACATGGAAGAAACACACACACACACACACACAATCAAAGACCATTTGTTTGCCATTGTGACTGCTGTTTGGTCTTCTTTAAGTAAACCCAATTGTTGATGAATGCCCCAACTCCTTCGACAGAACTCACAGATAGAACTAGATGGATAGATAGAAGTAGAGCGATAGAACTAGATACATAGAACTTCAAAATAGACAGAACTCCGCGGACTGAACTTGACGGAACTCCGCTCACGAGGTCTGACTTTGAGCCCAGCTTCCAGGAGCCGCGGAGGATCAGGTGAGGAGGATGAGGATGAGGATGAGGGGGAGGGGCCCTTCTTCACCTTCTTCTTCTTCTTCTTCTTCATAAAAAAAAAAACGAATGGGAAATGGGATCTCTGCGGCTTCGTAATAATGGTCTGTGCTGAGGGTTTTCTGTCGAGACAAGACAAAGGATAAAATATTTCTCCAAGATTAAAAAGATGGTGGTGCTGATGATGATGATGATGATGATGATGATGATGATGGCCATTGGCATCAGTCGAAGCCAAACCTTCTCGCTACGTCTCTGAATCGGGTCAGGAGCAGCATATGTTTGGCTCCGCAACAAACCATCACACGCCATCACAGCCTTGTTCCAGCTAGGCTATATATACTTTTTTATTCATTGAATATTATCGTAGAGTGTGTGTGTGTGTGTGTGTGTGTGTGTGTGTGTTTGGTGGCTGGTTTAAGCAGCCTCACCTGGCCCTGGCTGATTAGTGAGTGAGTTCTGGGTGAGGCTGCTCACTATAAACCAGCCACCAAACACCACACACACACACACACACACACACACACACACTCCGCAATTATATAATATTATTCTGCCTCTACCTCGTTTTATCGATGTACTTCTGGTCGTTAGACGCTAAACTTCGATGTCTAGTTTGTACTTTGTACTTCTTCTGCCACGACAATGACGTTTAATTTAATCCAATCTAATCTAACATTTATCTACGATATCTCGAATATCTCTCTCTCCTCCGCGATGACAGCGAGCTGGCCAGTCATCTCAGACATCTGACGTTTTCATCTCGAGTTATTTTTGCGGTGACATCACAGCGAGGATCGTGTGGCTCTGAGGTACGGTTCCTCCCCGCTGCTCTGAGCGACAGATTAAGGTTCTGCTTCTGGAACGCTCCACGAGAACCCAGACTAAACACCACGTGTGCTCTCTCTCTCTCTCTCTCTCTCTCTCTCTCTCTGTTGCCTCCTCTCTCTCTCTCTCTCTCTCTGTTGCCTCCCCTCTCTCTCTCTCTCTCTCTCTCTCTCTCTCTCTCTCTCTCTCTCTCTCTCTCTCTCTCTCTCTCTCTCTCTCTCTCTCTCTCTCTGTTGCCTCCTCTCTCTCCCTCTCTCTCTCTCTCTCTCTCTCTCTCTCTCTGCTGCCTCCTCCCTCTCTCTCTCTCATTCTGAGTATATATATTCTTTTTTGTGCATATGTGTGTGTGTTGAATGTATGTGTGTGTGTGTGTGTGTGTGTGTGTGTGTGTGTGTGTGTGTTGAGCAGGTGGATGGACTGTGGGCCACCTTCACCGTGGCCATCTGTCCCGGTCTATTATGGCCATCGCAGGAGGGCACACACACACACACACACACACGCACACGCACACACGCACACACACTTACTCAACACACACTGACACACACAGGATCGCACACACTCATTCAAAAAATAGACACACACTCAGCTCTCACACACACACACACACACACACACACACACACAGGATTGAGAGAGCACCAATAAAACGCCTGCATGCTGGTGTGTGTTGTGTGTGTGTGTTGTGTGTGTGTGTGTGTGTGTGTGGTCATAAAGGCGTGAATCCGGAGGGGTCACAGCCCAGGCAGGGCACTTTGTACGCTTTGTAACATTTAACTGCTTTTGGGGGTTGAAGATGAGGAAAATGGCAACCTGGCGCTGGCGAGTGACATAGCAGAGGGGGGGGGGGAGGGAAGGGGGCAGGGCAGATGGTTGATTAGAGATTATCTCCGCGGGGCGGGGGCGGGGGGGGGGGGGGGGGACACCGGGACGCCAATTAGGGGAGGGGCGGTGGGAGAGTGACGCGTGGACGGAGCGTGGACCAATCAGACGCCAGTCAAGTCAGCAGTACGTGGCCAGACTTTGGCTGTCACAAGTCAAAAGAGATTAATAATAGAATCTCGGTTCACAGATCACAGAGACGAGGCCGTAGAGAGAGAGAGAGAGAGAGAGAGAGAGAGAGAGAGAGAGAGAGAGAGAGAGAGAGAACGTGGGGAGGAGCCACGCCACGCAGAACCACAGGCTGGGTTCCTCGCTTTCATATGTTAATTTGATTTGATTTGAAATTTTGTCTTTGGCTTCTCAGTACAGACAGTACAGCAAAAATCCA
Organism: Coryphaenoides rupestris; assembly: GCA_002895965.2. NCBI lineage: Eukaryota > Metazoa > Chordata > Actinopteri > Gadiformes > Macrouridae > Coryphaenoides > Coryphaenoides rupestris. Next base: position 12,979 of record PIJE02001534.1, on the reverse strand, counting down.
TACACTGCACAACATAACACAACGTACCATTAAAGGGGACATCATTCACGCCACCAGGTGTGAGTGTGATTAGCCATGACATCACAAGTGGGAATGTCCACCTAGATGTACGATGACTAGATCAGTCTACCAGCCGACCCAGTGGACTGTACCGACAGGTACACATACATCAGGTGGACATTCCCACTTGTGATGTCACTAGACGGTAGTCACATGAAACGGCTTGCGATGGCTGATCACACTCACACAATATGCAGCGTACAATACATAATCGTGCAAATTCGTCTTCGTCTATGTATGTTCTCGCCGTCGGTGAATATCAAAAACCGATGAAAACATTGTAATTGTTCGGGCGTGCTTGTGTGTGTGTGTGTGTGTGTGTGTGTGTGTGTGTGTGTGTGTGTGTGTTGAAGGCCCAGCTGCGCGCTGCAATTTTAATGAGCTGCCTCGTCGAGCTTATTACGTTCGAGGCCGTGGAGAGACGGACATCATCCTAATCGATGGTAACTTGACAGGGAGGAGAGGTCTGCGGAGACAAGGAATACAAAGAGGGAGAGAGAGAGAGAGAGAGAGAGAGAGAGGTGGGGGAGAGATTGAGGAATACAAATTAATAAGGCGATGTCAGACACCACAGAATCAATAGACAGAGCTAAACCGAGCTAAATTGGAAGCCCGTGGACGGACACCCCCGCAGCGCAGCCAATAAAGACCTGATAAAAAAGCATTAATGCCTCATCGCTTTCCTTCACTCCCCTTAATTCCGTCTCGAGTCTTTCTCGTGCCTTTTGTGCTCCCGTTCCAACCGGCGGCTCGTCATCGGTCGACCTTTTAGCCAGGAGGACGCAATATGCCATCCATGTTAGCGGTCGCCGCTGGCCCCGCCGACCATGCTAGCCGCCAGGGGTCCCGCCTGGTAGCGCATCGGGACCCTTTAAGTTTGACATCATATTCACTACTGCCTTCTGTTGTCTGGCGTCTCCTGCCAACCTTTTTTTTTTAATGTTTTGTTTCTGTTGTTGATTCATGTTGTTGTTGTCGTCGTCGTTGTTGTTGTTGTAATACACGACAGCATTGGTGGTACGTTTAGCGCGGTACTTAAAGGAGCCAAACGAGTAAATCACGTCTCTCTGTCCACCTTTAAACCAGACCCGTGCCCTTGCGGTGACATTGTCTCCAGCGAGGGAAAGCGTATGCAAATGTATGCAGAAGGCGTGACACGCCGGTTTCAGCCAAGCCATGTGAAATCGTACTTTTCTGGGTTGAAGCTTAATATTAGATACGATTATTCGGAAGTTAACCGTAAACATGGCGAACGCGGTTCTTGTAAGGCTCAGCCTCGCTAGGAGTGTAGGAGTGTATTACTGCAGGTGGGTGCACCTTGTCTTAAGAGCAGCCAGCAATGGGGTTTATGTGATAAGTGTATAATCAATGGTTTTCTTTTAATCAATGTCATGTTTTCAGGTTTTTGTTGAGCTCCCCCCACCCACTTCCCCCCTTTCCATCCACAGGGAGCAGAAAAGCGTTTAATATTAGAATATTTAAGTATTAACTAGCGATACCTACATGTAACGTAAGCAAGGCAGCGACAATGTTTGTCAGCCTTAAAAGTTTCAGACCATAGGAAAGTGAAAGCCGATAATTGGCGACCTCTTTATTTAAAACCCTATGAGACCAATGAGGAGAGGTGTTTCCACGAGTATACCGCTCAAAGTGTAATGCATGAGTCGTGGGTGTGCTATCATAACTCATAAAGATGTGCAGTTTGTTGAACCAAAGGGAATATCTTTTGATAAGAAAAAATGGTCGCTTTGTCACTGTCATCACTCCGCCCCATTAGTTCGCTCTGCTCTGATTATAAAATATTTACAAAAGCTCCTTCCAATCCGTCTAGAAGCTATCAGACCAACAATAATTCACCCTGACCAGGCGGGCTTCTTATCCGACAGACAATCGTTTGGCTACGTACAAATTATACACCTCTAAGTCCACTAGCTCCTTGGAAGATATTATATCACTAGATGCTCATAAAGCTTTTGATCGTATTGAATACACGTACCTTTTTCTCTGCACTTGGAAAATGTGAATGTGGCCCTACTTTGATATCTTGGATTAAATCGCTTTACTTTAAGGCCCCACATGCTTTCGAACTAACAGCATTAGTTCCCTCTACGTCGAGGCATCCAACAGGGATGTCCTTTGAGTCCCCTTATCTTTGACATAGCCGTGGAACCCCTAGCTATAGCCCTGACGGCCCACAATGGGTGGGCAGGTACAAGCCGTGGCCAAATCTTGTCTCTTTATTCAGCATTTCATTTTTGGTCACAGGAAGGTTTTAAATGTGTTCGGGGCCTATTTCATGATGGTTGTTTGTGTTGTTCATTAAATTACCCGGTAAAAGAACACAAGGTTCCTCAGTCACATTGTCTTAGGTACCTTAAAAACAAAGATACAAAAATAACCTTTCCTTCATTCCCTGCACTTCATCCTGCAGGTTGGACAGAACATTATCGAGATATTAATCTATATCTACATACTAATGCAATGAAGCTGATTCAGATTCAGATTTTTAAAAAGGGACGGATATCGATATTATATAGCTTGATGCTAAACATTGCTGCACACTACGCTACACAAGAATTCTTGCGAGAACACGGGACATTGCGGAAATTGCGAAGATACACTCACGCATTAGTGATAACCTTTCACAGTTTGAGTAAGCGCAGGCTGGCCTTGATATGAGCGAGCACCATGTGGTGTGGTCAGGATCATCATTGGTGTCGTTTGTGCTTTTAAAAACTCTCGTATTTGTAAGGAGGAGGTTGCCCTGAATCCAGTTGTTGGCATCTTCATCTCGCATCTAAAACTTGAAAAGCTTAAGTACTCAGCTTGCGGCTCGATGCAAAATTTTGACAGAATATGGGAGCTTTTCCGAGATTGTTTTGAAAAGAAATTTTCCCCAAAAGACAAAAGACTGAAAAT
>PIJE02001534.1:5000-7500 GCA_002895965.2 Coryphaenoides rupestris | reverse complement strand
ACACACACACACACACGCACACGCACGCACACACACACACACACACGCACATTTACACACACATTTACACACACACACACACTCACTCACACACGTGTACATACGTTACGTACATACAATCGACCTCCGTGTCCTTGTGTTACACGTGCTCCATGTAATATAATATAAAAACAGCGTTGTCCCGAATCTCCACGGAAACACAAACAAATAAATAGACGTTCAACGTTTAAGATTCACGATTCGACATTTCTTCATCGCCGTGTGTACCAAGCGCAATGGAACGCTTACTCCCCACTCACTCCTGCGGTCGCGGTGCACCGCCGAGCACAATATCCAAGAGACCTCCGGAAGAGTCACTCCCTGAAGCTTTGCGGGGGAATAAAGGTTTCTCTTAGAGCAGGCGGACGGACGAGGACGGGCCACAGGGGAATAAATCTAATATTATATTATTATATCTATAAACTAGAAATAATGAATGCTTGAAACTTGTTCTATAGCCTCACAATTATGTCTACGTGCTTAAAACCTCTGGCTGTACCGTCGGCAAAATATTGTCGCTTCACTCTGTCTCTCTCTCTCTCTCTATTGTAAGTTTGCTTTGAGTAAAAGTGTCTGCAAAACAGCACCAAAATGTAAATGTGATGTAAAAAACGGAAACTCTTGAAGGAGATATTCTGCCTGAAGTGTGATAGTGACAGAGGGTCATTTTCATTTGTAAGCTGGTTGGCATTCATACACAGATGTGTGTGTGTGCGTGTGTGCGTGTGCGTGCGTGTGTGGTGTGTGTGCGTGCGCGCAACATGTGTGTGTGTGGCGGAGGGAAGGGCTTGCGTATCCCTTGCACGTCGTCTAATAGACTGAAGAAATCGTGAGAGTCGTGTAAAGAAAACTGAAGCCTTGTTTTCAATTCACCGTTTTTCCTCATCCTCACCAACGAGACGAGTGAAGTAGATATTATTGATTTGGTCTGAGGATGCGGTTGAAAACGTTTTAAATGCGCATTTGTTTAATCTTTTTGCAGCGATTATTCAACGGGGAACCACTCGCTGAATACTGATTCATTGGCAACAGCTACTTTCATGACTTAAATCATTTTTGAAATTGCACCGTCCTACCCGGGATGGAATTCGCCCTCCATGTTGTTCGCTTGAAGATGGTAATTTAGATAATCGCTTTGTGTTCAGAGCGGTAATGCCGGCTGACAGGGAGTTAGCAGTTTCTTCCGTCTGATTTCAGTCCACCACGACCGTCGACCACGTTCTTCGAATCAAACGATTGTCAAACATAATTTAATATCAAATGCAATGTAATTAATTCATGTGAAACCCCTTTTGATTCATTGTAATACAATATTATTATATACGGTGTGTGTGTGTGTGTGTTGTGTGTGTGTGTGTGTGTGTCAGTGTGTTTTCATCAGCTTGTGAAGAACGTGAAACAATATACAGTATGTATGTGTGTATATATAATATATGTCTTTTCCCTGGGTGTCACAACACGCAAAATAAATGAACACGTGTGTATTATTCAAACAAGTTGGCGTGTTTGTGTGTGTGTATGCATGTGTATGTGTGTGTGTGTGTGTGCATGTGTGCGTGTGTGTGTGTGCGTATGTGTGTGTGTGTGTGTGTGTGTGTACATAGAGAGGCAGTCTGGATATAGATACAGCCACAAGACCTATCATAGTTAATAACGTGTCAGTAGTGATTGATGGTCAACCAAAGGGAGGCGACGAGATTGTTTGTGCGTGTGTTCATCTGTGTGTGTGCGTGTGTGTGCGTGTGTGTGTTCTTGTGTGTGTGTGTGTGTTTGTGTGTGTGTGTGTGTGTGTTGTGTGCGCACATGTATAAGGCTTTGCTTATTCCCTATTTTCCTATATTCTCCTTCATTCCTGTTGCACAATTCCCTCCCCCTCTCTCCCTCTCTCTCCCCCCCCCCTCCCTCCCCCAAGTTTACACTCCACACCGATCTGTTCTCATCTTCCTCCACACGAGACGAAGGGCCAAGTCATTAGCCGACGAGGGAGGGAGTGGAACAACAGGAGTGAAACGCACCAAGGGCTCGCCGCATGGGCGTCCAATTGTGGTCACGGACACATGGGGAGGAAGTAGTCACAGATATATACAGTATACTGGAGGTGGATGGAATCTTATTGGTTATAGGTTTATAGGTTTTGCTGTTGTACATTTTCATCACATTTACATTTAGGGGCATTTGTCAGACGCTTTTATACAAAGCGACTTACAAAGAGTACATTTGTTGAAGGAGAGACAGCAATATATCACTGTGGTGCATAAAGATAAGAATTGAGGAGGTTTCAAGCGTTCATAATGTACATTGGTTGTCAGCTTACAATTAAAACACAATTATCAATGAAAGTGTTTCGTTCTTAAAATAAATGAAAGGTATTAATCTAAATTGATAATCACTGGGGGACCACTTCAGTCAGATCAGTCACTTATTTACTTACTGACTTACTTCCTTGCTATAGGTGGATGGA
>PIJE02001533.1:112500-117500 GCA_002895965.2 Coryphaenoides rupestris | reverse complement strand
TCACTCATCTCTCAGCTGTTCTTCCGGTCTGCCTCACAATAGACGTCTCTCTCTCTGTGGATCTCCTCAGCACTCATCTCCTCCACTATCTCTCAATCTCCCCTCCTTCCTGTCTCATCTCTCCATCTCTCCATCTCTCCATCCCAACAGGCCTTTGTGCCAATCAAACGGGAGAACCTTGTTGATCGTTTATCTTTTCCCCTTATCTTATCTGACCACGCCCCCTTTAAGACCACTCCGCATCATCTCTGCTCTCTCTCTCTCTCTCTCTCTCTCTCTCTCTCTCTCACACACACACACACGCACACACCTTTTGTCAGCATTGTGTCACCAACGACCACTGTAGGCCTGCAGGGCAAGGAGTGACACACAACACAAAACAACAAACACACACACACACACACAAACACATCTTATTTCGCCCTCTAAGTGTCATTTTGATGTAATAAAGAGAGAGAGAGATGAAGAGGAGGAGGAGGAGGAGGAGGAGGAGTGTCTCCAATCTCGTTATCTGGCTTTGTTTTTGTTTCTGAGGGACGGCTGCGAGGGAAGAGAAATAGACCCTGGTTTGTTATTCAGCCGTTAATTGTGTTGTGCGTTATTGGTCCTTATCGAGCCTGGACCTTGGCGGCGCGGAGGAGTTGGTTTACCCAATGCTGGGTCATGTGGAGATAGCAATTCTCTCAGGGTCAGAGGGCCGGGGGAGGCAGGCGAGGGAGATAGAAATTTGAAAGAGAGAGAGAGAGAGAGAGAGAGAGAGAGAGGGAGAGAGAGAGAGAGAGAGAGAGAGAGAGAGAGAGAGGGGAGTTGGCAGACAAGTGATAGCAGGACAACAATAATCATTAGCCCCTTTTTACACAGCCTGTTCAAGCCGGGAACATTGCAGGAACGGTATTCCACCTCGCCTTCTGTACAAACACGGAATAGGGTGGGGATGGGGGGTAGTGGATGTAATAGGAAAGCTAGATCGAGGTCTGTGTAAAAAGGCACCCCCGCCCCCCCCCCCCCCCCCCCCCCCCCCGAACCAGGAGCTGTTCACTTTGGTTTATGTTTAACTTAAATAGTTTAGACTCTCCCATCTATATGGGTTAGTTTTAATGGTGTCATTCATCTAGTTGAATCGACGGTTTCATTTTTTGTGGCTTAATTTATTGTCGTTTAATTAATAACTTTACATTGCGGGGGATTTATTATCATTTATATCGGTTCATTCATGCAGTTTAATGTACAAGGTGTCATGCTTTAATTTAAATGGTTTAATATACATCGTGTAACTTGCTTAGCAATGTAGGTCTAATAATTTACACAGTGTAAAAGTGCCAACATGCCACTCCAGTGCCAGCTTGAAAAAGTTACACAGAACTCTTACCTCGACCAAAGTGTTTGCCCGGCTTTGTGGAAGCCAATGAGCCGGGTCACAAAAACAACAGTCAAGATGTGATTGCAGTCAGATTCACGGCGAGATAAGATGCCATTTAGAAGGAGTGGATATAAACCACATCGAGAGCGATGGTCGACATTTGCAACACAATTGTTCCACTTTTCCTTTTTTTTAAAGCGAATTCAAACAAAGCGCGAGCATCGATTTGGCATGTGTAGTAACATTTGCGTAACACAGCAGTATGTTCTGTGTATATTGTAGACTTATAGGACTTCCATCCACCTCCATACTAGCGGTTATCTCCTCCCCTCCCCTCCCCTCACATGACACCGCCTCACAGCCACCCTTCCTATCACGGCGACTAGACCATCCATCCCGTTCCCTGTGGGAACATTAGCTCTCTCACCCGATCAGGCCACAGCCCCGATGCACTACGGTCGCTGTGTTGGACACACGGCGCGACTGTCTGTCTCGTAGTCGGATCTCTTGAAGTCGTTTCGCACCTCACGACGGATGATCAGCGACACGTACATAAAGCGGCTTTATTATTCAGCTGGAAATTATGTTATTTTCATACTTCTCGAGAGATGAAAGGGAGAGGGGGGAGAGAGAGAGAGAGAGAGAGAGAGAGAGAGAGAGAGAGAGAGAGAGAGAGAGAGAGAGAGAGGCGAGAGGAGCATGTGTGTGGGACACACACTAAAACAAAACTTTTTCGTCTGGGGCGCCACACAAGCTAGAACTGCCACTGGACCTGGAAGTAAAATAAAACCTATTAAATAAAAGATTTATATAATATATATACAGTATATATATAGTAATTTACAAGAAGCCAGCCTAATTTGTCTTTTCAAAGTCGCTCATATGCAGCAACAACGGTTCAGTCACTGTGCTGTCGGGCAAAATGGCCCGCATTGTGTTTCAATTTCACCAAAACATTGCGTTATAGTTAGTGGTTATTCGCATATTAAGTGTGATTATTTGCAGATTGATCTTCTCCAGTGGTCACAGGCGAGCCAATAAAACACCGTCGTCATTCATTCCAGGTGTGATTCCGATTCCAGACCCAACGTGGATGTACATGTGAACATCCACATGTACAAGACACCGGATCGGAACACACACTTCCACAAAAGTGGAATCTCTTTTTTACTTGCATGCATACTTTTCTTTTTGCTATCGTCACATACAAAGGCATTAAAAGGGACATGGAGTTTGAAGGGGAAAGCCATTTGAACAACTTACGGCGGAGGCACAGAGAGACACACACACACTGGTATAGGCAGGTAGCCTCACATTGCGTTAGTGTGCGTCAGCATCATAAACCATCCCTCCCCTATAGCGCTGTAATTGCCCAGGCACAATGTGACAAATGAAGAGGCGGTACCCCCCGGAAAGACCCTGGCAATACCACATACCTTGCATTCCCACAATTAGCGTTGTGACACATAGCCGGTCTCTCTCTCTCTCTCTCTCTCTCTCTCTCTCTCTCTCTCTCTCTCTCTCTCTCTCTCTCTGCCAGCCATCCCCTCTCATCTCATCACACTTTTGTGGTCTCTCGCCCTGGGAACGGATAGAGCGGAGGACTGCGAGAAGACGTGGCACCGCATGCTACACATGCTCTCTCTACGACCCTCTCTCTCTCTCTCTCTTGCCCTCCTCCTCCTCCTCCTCCTCCTCCTCCTCCTCCTCCTCCTCCACATTCCTGGAGCCATGGCATCGGCTGGGAGTAAGGAGATGACATTCCAGGAGCCTATTGTTGCTGCTGTTGCTCCTCCTGTGAGAGTGAGTGTGAGAGTGAGTGAGTGTGGGAGTGTGTGAGATTGTGTCTGTGAATGTGAATGTGAGTGTATGTGTGTGTGTGTGTGTGTGTGTGTGTGTGTGTGAATGTGATTGTATGTGTGTGTGTGTGTATGTGTGTGTGTGTGTGTGGGTCTGTGAATGTGATTGTATGTGTGTGTGTGTGTGTGTGTGTGTGTGTGTGTGTGCGTGCGCGTGTGTGAGAGGTAAGTAGAGTGTAACAAAGTGCGATAGATTGTCATTGCGTTGGGATTACTGGTTAGTGGTACGTAACAGAAATCCCCTTTCCCGGTCATGTTCCCGCCGTTTCGTATGTTCCCCTTTTAACAACCACCGGCCGTGCTGCTATCCTTCAACCCCCTCATAGATCCGGTGTATCCACGGAGATAGCGCATCGGGGCTCGGGAGATGCGTCTCTGCTGTTGCCGCCATCTTGCTCAGGGGTTCTGACCGGGTTCGGTTCCCGTTCCTATATTAGAAGATGCCAGACTTTTTCGATGTGCCAAAGACAGAAATGCCTACGCTAAGCAACAGGGAATAACATTTCACAAGACAGAGACCCCGTACGAGGGATCTGTCTTGTGGTGCTGGACCCCGTCTGAAACACACTGATGTTTTCTGCCGTACGTTTAGTGTGCGAGACAATTCAAGCTGACGGCCTTCCTCGCTGACGAAACGTTACGACATCATTGCAAACCCGCCAAGTGATTGCAATATTAATTAAAGAAACAACACCATTTATTAGAACATTTACTCTTGGAGTTGCGTGTTCATTGGGGATGCTCGCCGAGGGTTTGAGAAGTTATGACTTACGTTGAAAGGTTGCGTATTGTATTGTCCTGCATTGTCTGTATTGTCCAAACGTTTGCACACTACAAATTCCCGGCGGGAATATTACACCTTCTGGGTTCTGTTTTAATTCCACACAGTCTATTGAGGGTTTGGGCTTTCTTGAACAAAATGCGCTAACCCTGAAATGAAGTCACTTTTGATAAAAGCATCGGCTAAATAGTCAATATTAGATGGAAAAATGTAATAGTATTACATTCGGAATAATTCAAACCGAGGTAAATGTCATCTGGGATCCAGAAATTCATCAAGGCTGTAACCGATTTAGTTGTTAATCAAAAGTCAGATTTAAAAAGTTAAATCAACTAAAGTCCAGGTTGAATGCAAATCCACATTTTGGGTACTACAGTCGACGTACTTGTTCCTGTTCAGCCTCAAACACTGTACAGCAGTACTTTACTATTGTACTGCTGTGCACATCCAGCGTAAACCCTTTCCCAGGGTTATCACATCCCGACACATACACATCCCGTACACTCCTCAGTCAACACACAATCACGCACGCACACACACACACACACACACACTCACGTCTGTATAGATACAAACACACACAAATATACACCGTACACGGCACACACAGATACACATACAGTACGTCAATCAAATGCATATACACATGCACGTACTCATACACAGTGGAAAGTATAGCTGTGCTGTACCCTGACAACTCTCCATGCCCCCCACGACCCCCCCCCCCCCCCCCCCCCCTCCGTCACCCCTTTAAGAAAATGCGATCCTTTGAAGAGACGTTATTTATCGTGGTCGTTAGTCGAAGCCGTCGCCGGGCACATGGAGGATCACGGAGGATCACATGAAGCGGGTGGGGGTGGGGGTCTCTGTGGTGTTTTGGCCGCCATTAATCCAGCATGGCCGCCCAGCTATCTGCCCACATCATCTAGTTTCCATTGTTCTGCACCGTGCCGTGATTACGCTCCGTCATGCATTAACATTCCCCAGACGCGGCCCGCCT
>PIJE02001533.1:0-100000 GCA_002895965.2 Coryphaenoides rupestris | reverse complement strand
CCATGAAAGATTATTAGATACAGCACAATTACATGAAAACAGACACAATCCCATCAACAAATAAGGGCAGGCAAGCAAAACTGCATTCAAAGGTAGTCACACTTTATCTGGCCTCGTTTAAAATAGATATTGTAGTGGGAATTAAATAGTTTCCGTGGACTCTCTAACCTCCTGTATAGCCAATATTATTTACAATTTTCGTCTGTGTCCACTAGATGTCGCTATTGCCCAACATCACGTCTCCCGAGCGACCTGGTGACGTAATCACGACTGCTGTGCTGTGATTGGCTAGTACTCGCTACGTTGATGCCTTACATCATTGATTTAGGAAGTATTGTGTCACCACTACTTGGTTAGTCTGTCTATCTATCTGTCTATCTATCTATCTATCTATCTATCTATCTGTCTATCTATCTATCTGTCTATCTATCCATCTATCTATCTATCTATCTATCTATCCATCTATCTATCTATCTGTCTATCTGTCTATCTATCTATCTATCTATCTATCTATCTATCTATCTATCTATCTATCTGTCTATCTGTCTATCTGTCTATCTATCTATCTATCTATCTATCCATCTATCTATCTATCTATCTATCCATCTGTCTATCTATCTATCTATCTATCTATCTATCTATCTATCTATCTATCTATCTATCTATCTATCTATCTATCTATCTATCTGTCTATCTATCTATCTATCTATCTATCTATCTATCTATCTATCTATCTATCTATCTATCTATCTGTCTATCTATCTATCTGTCTATCTATCTGTCTATCTATCTATCTATCTATCTATCTGTCTATCTATCTATCTATCTATCTATCTGTCTATCTGTCTATCTGTCTATCTGTGTCTGTCTGTTTTGGACCGACATTGGCCCTATTAATACATAGATTAAGTCCTTAAATCTACATTTTAACAACACGCATATAAACCTCTAATTACGCCAAGACTGGAATGCTGTATTTTACTTTTACTGTGCCAGCAGCAATGTTCAGTAACTTTATGAAGAGTGCTATTGCCAAGCAAATTATGTTGGTTTTATACAATCTCCTGGAGGAGTTGTTTAGCTTTGAATGTTTCATTAGTTGGATTGAGATTCATGAAGATTATTCAAAAGTGATAACAATTCAAACAGATCTGCATTAGCTGGTGGGACAAAACACACACACACACACACACACACACACACACACACACACACACACACACACACACACACACACACACACATACACACACACACACATGCGTGCATGCACAGACGTACACAGAATTAAACATGATTAGATGATTGCAGAGACTTTGGATCAGTGTCATTCAAAGCAAAACATTTTTGCTATAGAGCCAATAAGGAAAACACAGAGATCACACTTCTAATCACCTACAGAGTGTGAGGGCATGTAAACATGGTTTTGTTTAGTGTTTTTTGTACTGGGTGGACTTTAAGAGGCTGGATTTGACGTGAACACACCCCTGCTAATGTCTTGTTGACTCGTATCAGTTGCGTACTCAGATTCTCCCATATCTCCAATAGAAACATCTCCACAATCAAACAATTTCTTACATTCTGTGATCTTGAAAAAAGGTCAACTGCAGTTGTTTTTGAATGTGTTATACAAATAAACTTGATTTGATTTGATATAGAATCAGGACAGTTTGTCCTCTCAAACATATTGGTAGTTCAACTTGGCTGCCAATGTACATTTTTGCACTGATATGAAAAACTATGATATAAGACATCATTTAAAAAGAATACTCTGGGTATTGTAGTCCCAGACAGCAGAGCTGTATATTCAAAATCCTGTCAGAGCGAGAGCTCAACAGCCCTATTAAACTACAACCACAACGACCTCATCCCTCTTTTTCCTTGGCCAGTTTGTATGTGTGTGTGTGTGTGTGTGTGTGTGTGTGTGTGTGTGTGTGTGTGTGTGTGTGTGTGTGTGTGTGTGTGTGTGTGTGTGTGTGTGTCTGTGTGTGTGTGTGCGTCTGTGTGTGACTGTGTGTGTTGCTATAATGCTTTTAGCATGTACTCCTGTCAGTGCAGCATTTTAAATGGCCGCCAGAGATTGGCAGACAAACTCTATCTCTCACTCACTCACTTACTCACCCACTCACTCTCTCCCTCTCTCTCTCACTCTCTCTCCCACTCTCTCTCTCTCTCTGTCTCTCTCTCTCTCTCACACACACACACACACACACACACACACACACACACACACACACACACACACACACACACACACACACACCCTTGTTGCTCCCCCAAGTTTAATAGTTTAACAAAACTTTAAGTGGTTTCAATGTGCAAGGCAAAACCATGGCTACCAGAACACACACCAAGAAAATCTGAGCGAGAGAGAGAGAGAGAGAGAGAGAGAGAGAGAGAGAGAGAGAGAGAGAGAGAGAGAGAGAGAGAGAGAGAGAGATACACAGACACAAAGAAATTAAGGAATCACAGATTGGACACAACAGTGAGCACTTTTCTTTGTTTTGAGTAAAACGACACTGTTTTAAAGTAGAGTAAACAACACTGTTTTACAGTAGAGTAAAACGACACTGTTTTAAAGTAGAGTAAATTAATAAAACAACACTGTTCTAAACAACTTTTAAAGTAAAGTAAAGTGCAGTAGAGTAGAGAATGTAGAGTCCTCCTCTACTTTAACACAGTTTTTTTTCTTGGACCACTGGGCTCCTTGCTCTGAGCCCTTGTGTAATAATCACAAGATGCCGTTGGGATGTTTTTCTGGTGTACGTAGTTGGTTATTTTACATTCCCTTTTTTCCTTTGATGTTATCGAGAGTCATCGGCATAAATACGTTGGAATTTCCAGCGTTAAATTCGGCTTTCATTTATTTTTTATGTGCACATGCTCTTTACGTTTGTGTGAAAATCGTGTGCGATGTGGACTTGAGGGAGCGCGGTTAACAGCAGGACTGCTGATGCGACTGATCAACAACACCTGGGAACCAGATTCCATGGAACTTCCAGAGCTGTAGGCAAGCAGATGGATTGTTAGCTATTGTTAGCTTACAGCTAGCAGCTGTAGGTCCTGTGTGTGTGTGTGTGTGTGTGTGTGTGTGTGTGATGACGTGTCTGAGCTGTCGCTGCTCCTGCCGCTGTACGAGCTAGCCAATGGGTGAGAAGGATAAACACATCAAGGAGGGAAGGAAGGATGAAAGGGAGTAGGCCCAAGGAAGGGAGGGAGGAGGGATGGATGGAAAGAAAGGAAGAAAGAAAGAACAAATATGAACAAAGGAAAGGGGGAGAGAGAGATAGATAGATAGATAGATAGATCGCTCTTGAGTCTCTTGCGGAAGCTGGTGAGCAACTCTGCAGTCCTGACGTCAGCCGGGAGCTCATTCCACCACTGCCGTGCCAGAACAAAGAAGAGTTGGCAGAGCGATGTTTGCCTGTTTCTTAGTGAAGCTGGTACCAGTCGTCCAGCCGAAGTTTTTGAGTGGATCGCTCGAGCTGGGGCGTGGCGTCTGACTAATGTTTGGAGGTAGGTAGGTAACAGGCTCGTAGGCCAACCCTAACCTGGTGTGAGTGGTATTGTAATAACAGTGAAATTAATCACCAGTGTAATGGCAAAACCACGATAGGGTCATCATGAATGTGTGTAATGAGCTCCATAATTTTCCAGTAGTACTGTTAAACACGCCTTTGCACATACACATGAATTCAAATACATACAAATAATAACATAATAATAACATAATAATTAGAATCTAAGTAAGATTTCAACACACGGATTAGTCATAGTAAAGCTTGATCTAGACTTGAGCATTTGCTTTATTTCTTTATGTATTTGTTTTCCTATGCGCCGTATAATGGGTAATAACAGGAAACCAATGGCCTGGGTAATGGTATGGCTGGCTCCACTTGTACTTATTTTTAATGGCTTCTCTGAATTAGGCCACTCCTCTAGCCCCGGTCTCCACGGCTGCCATCTTGGCGGCCTCCCCACCAGGCATTTACAGGAACCCAACAGGAAGTGATCTCACTCCTCAAACCCTGAGAGCAGCGCGAGAGCCAGCCAGATTTTCCATCTGCTATGACCTTATTTGGAATGGGCTGTCTTTTTTGGGTTGTTACTAGCAACCACTGTTGCTGCCGTAAACATTTAGGACAATTGTAAACAAATGACTGAGTGTATTCCTGTTCGGAAAATCTTTTGAGCCGTGTGTCAATGTTATAACTTTAACTTAAATATATGCCTTGTCCCATGCTTTGAGTTGGACTCTGAACAAACTGTCAGGCAGGTTTAGCTTGGTGGCTTTTAGTGTATTACACTTAACGGTGTGCCATCGAGAGGAAGAGGTCGGTGCAGGTGGAGCCTCTCCTTCCTCGAGGGTCATGTCTTGTTGGATGACTTGGTGGGTGTGGTGAAATGTAAATAGTTAACTTGGCAGATAAGAGGCAGTAATGTAGTAGAGCTGGTTTACAATGATCTACTTAGATCACTCATACGAGTACACATACACCCACATTCACACACACGCACACACACACACTGCTCGGCGACTTTCTTTAAATAGTTGTGTTTGTTTGCTTGATACGCCCTGCGATTAAACTGGGTTCGTCCATAGCTAAACAAATGACGTAAGCAGCCTAACAGACCCTATTCACAGAGACGTCAACGACAAACACAGGTATCTGCTGACTCAACTAGTGATAAGTCCACAAGCCGTGCCCTGGTGCATAAAAGGAGCAAACCCATAGTTAGTGTTAAGAGGGTGCCTCTGTGAAAAGGGTCTCCAGACTTACTGTATGTAGACGGTCACATAGTTGTCATTAGCAGAAAGACAAGCAGAAGGAAAAGGACTTGTTACTGACTGACATATGTTGTGTTTTCCTCAATCAATCAATCAATCAATCGATCAATCAATCGATCGATCAATCGATCAATCAATAAATCAATCAATTGCCATGACAACCATGCATGTTGTTTGTCCAGTGGGCCACCAGGGGGCAGCGCACTCAGTCGCACCGCTCCGCTCCACATGAGTGACTTTAAAGGAGTGGTGGGTTCCAAGAGAGGAGGAGTGAAGCAGTGAGGGGGCAAATGAGCTTTTATGGGGGGAATAGAGAGAAGACGAGAGGACCAGAGGACGAGAAGACGCGAGGACGAGAGGACGAGAGGACGAGAAGACGCGGGGGGTGGGAAAAAGAAGCGGAGACATGTGGAGGATATGTGGCCAGCGTTTGCGTCCCCAGATGGAGGTGGTCCTGATGGTCTGGTGAGAGCCCCCCCCACCACCCCCATCTCCCTAAACACTTTCACCTTTAAAACACTTTTTTCCTTTTCTCACCTTTTCTCTCCATGGCTGTTGTGTTCTCTCTCACTCTACTTTTCCTTCCCTCTCTCTTTCTTGCTTTCTTTTAAAGATGTGGCGACTGCTGCCTCTCACGCTGCGCTGCGCTGCGGTGTGTGTGTGTGCGTGTGTCTGTGCGTGCGTGTGTGTGTGCGTGCGTGTGTGTGGAGGGGATGGGGCGGAGGTGGGGAGGAGGGGGGGCGACACAGAGAGCAGGTGACGTCATTCCTGACTCCTTGACCGATAGTGCACTCTCTGTAAGTGCGCGCACACACACACACACACACACATACGCACATAGACGCGCACACACTTATATACGCACGCACACACACACACACATAGACGCACACACACACACACATATATATACGCACGCACGCACACAGACACACACACACACATACGCACACCCACACACATAACGCACACACACACATATACGCACACAACACACACACACACACACATAACTCACACACACACACACACACACATATAAAATACGCTCACACACACACATATATATGCACACACGCACATAGACGCACACACACTTATATACGCACACACACACATAGACGCACACACACAGACACACACATAGACGCACACACACACTTATACACACACACACACATACACACATAGATGCACACACACACTTATACACACACACACACACACACACTTATATACGCACACACACTTATACACACACACAAATGTATATGTACAGTACACATGTCAAGTATATACACCATATGTAGGCCTACTGTGGCGTGACGTGCTCCACAGTCTCCAACTCGAGGGTGTCGGCGGTCAGGGGCCACGGTCTACAACTCGAGGGGTCGGCGGTCGGGGGTCACAGTCTACAACTCGAGGGGTCGGCCGTCGGGGGTCACAGTCTACAACTCGAGGGGGCGGTGGTCGGCAGTCACAGTCTACAACTCGAGCGGTCGGGGGTCACAGTCTACAACTCGAGGGGTCGGTGGTCGGAGGTCACAGTCTACAACTCGAGCGGTCGGGGGTCACAGTCTACAACTCGAGGGGTCGATGGTCGGAGGTCACAGTCTACAACTCGAGGGGTCGGCGGTCGGGGGTCACAGTCTACAACTCGATTGGTCGGCGGTCGGGGGCTGCGTGCGTGTTGACGTGTGTCTGTGAGACTGCCCCTTGTGTTGCGCTGGAGCGATCGACTCGAGTGCGTAGATCACTTTGGACAGATTGACAAAGAAACATTTTGGTGAAGTGTTAGGTGAGGTGTTTAAACATCATGTCAAACTGACAAACATAAGTATTTACTCTACAGTGTGGAAGGTACCTAAACAGATGCTATTATTGTTCTGTATATGATTTGTTAATTGATTGATTGATTGATTGATTGATTGATTGATTGATTGATTGATTGATTGATTGGTAGATTGGGTCATTGGTGTGGGCCAGGGAGGTCCAGAGGAGGTTGTACATTTGTATTCTTAATCAAATAATCTATATTGCCGATGTCGCCTGAAAATAATCCCATCGGTGGTGTTAGTAAATGCAACAATAGGCCTGCTGCAGACACCTCCGCAGTACACACTCACAGGTAAATTATCAATGGTGGTAGTTTCATGGCTTCATCTGATTAATTAGACTGGAAGAGAGAAAGAGAGAGAGAGAGAGAGAATGAAATCAATAGAGACAGAGAATGAGAGCGAGAGAGCAATAGAGAGAGAAGGAGAGAGAGCGAGAGAACAAAATGTGACAGCGATCTGGAGTCAAACATCTGGAGAACAGCATATTCTCTCTCTCTCTCTATCTCTCTCTCTCTCTCTCTCGCTCTCGCTCTCTCTCACACACACGCACATGCACACACTCACCCTCAGACATACATACTCACACACACACACACACAGACACACACATTCACACGCACACACACACCAACTCCCTCAGTGTGTTTTTATCAGCCTCTTGCTATGTCCCGTATTCTCCCTGACACAGATCAAGAAATCAAGAAGACATTTTATCAGGTTGTAGCATTGTAGCGTGATTTGTGGATTTGAGATATTTCTTTTAGATATTTTAGTAGATTCTTCAGAAATTCGAAAAGTTTTCAGCCCCCGAGGAGGACTTTGAAAAGCACCCAAAGTATATATTTTTCCTTTTAGCATGCGGTGACATCATCCACGGCTGCAGCTGTGTAACAGCTTGGCCAATCAGACGAGAGGACAGTGAAACCAAGAGACAGCCCCAAACCACCTGTATACAGCGGTCTGCGCCATATCTTCAAATGATGTGAAGATGTACACACTCACTGTACTATACCATACTATGCTATGCTATACTATACACAGCTATGCACTATACTAATGAAAATGTATTTTTGAGCATGTATTTCACAATAATATGTTTTAACCTAAGAACAAAAGAAGAAAAGGGAAGAAAAGGGCTTGGAAAAAAAGGTTAAAAAGAGACACAGAGATAGAGAGAGAGAAAGAAAGAGAGAGAGAGAAGGGAATACGTAGATGATGGAGAGAGGAAGGGAGGATTCGTTTTGGTATTTGTGGCTGAGTGTAGGATATGATGTTAGAGGAATGAGCTCCCAGACTCTCCTTCAACACACACACATTCATATTCTCTCTCTCTCTCACGCACCTATCCGCATGCATTCACAGACGCACTTGGAACCATGCGTGCTTGCACATGCACTTCCAGGTGTTTGTACACACATTGTACTTAATGTACAAACTCTCTCTCCCTTCATCACAAACTGCATGTCTTGCACGCACACACACACACACACACACACACACCACACACACCACACACACACACACACACACAC
The DNA here is from genome assembly GCA_002895965.2 of Coryphaenoides rupestris. Classification (NCBI taxonomy): domain Eukaryota; kingdom Metazoa; phylum Chordata; class Actinopteri; order Gadiformes; family Macrouridae; genus Coryphaenoides; species Coryphaenoides rupestris. The sequence goes on along the minus strand of PIJE02001533.1, from coordinate 91,841 downwards.
ACACACACACACACACACACCACACACACACACACACACACACACTCTTTGCTCTTCCTTTCTTACAGGGTGTTCATTTCTCTCTTTCTCTTGCTCTCTTTTACGCTTCATCGCTCTTTCTCTCATACACTGCATCTCTCTCTTCTCGCTACATCCGGTCTTCCAGCTGAGGTTTGTGGCAGGGATTTGAGTGAAAGACAATGAGAGCGTGATAGAAAGAGGGCAAACAAAACATTGAGATATTGGGAGAGAAAGACTGAAATACGGTCACCAATAAAAGGGGGTGATGGAGTGAAACTTGAAACTTGAAACTTGATGGAGAGCAAGAGCCATAGATACTTTCACATGGTGAGGGAGAAGGTTTGGGTTTTGAACAGCTGGATAGACAACGACTAATATTAGCAGTGAGGTAACAGTGAGCGAGAGAGAGAGAGAGTGTGTGTGTGTGAGGTGTGTGTGTGGGGGGGGGGTATGATTAACAGCACAGTGGCTCCTGTAAGCTAATTGTCCAATCAGCTCCAGGTGCTACTCAGACAGGTCAGGGGTCAAAGTTCATACAAACAAGTTCAGCGGTTTACAAGGTTCCTTTACCTGTTAACCTAGCTAGCTGTTTTGTATTACGTGACAAGCACACACTTCCACACACACACACACACACACACACACACACAGATGTACAGGTGGGTAGACGGATCACTGTGTAATAGGTTTGAGTCAAGCTGGCCTATACACTGTCGGATGGTAGGCTGGGTCCCGCCTTTGTAGAGAGAGAGGGAGCCCTTCTATATTAATATTCACATATTCAAATTCAGAACGTTGCGTTGAGCTATAACCAGCCCTGCTCCATGCGCCACCACATCAATCCACACTCCACTTTTTCCAGACGTGGTTTCATAGTGCTCCGTCCATCTGTCCCGCCAATCACAACATCGGAAAGTCCTCTCCTCCTTTTTAAAGTGAGAGAAAACAGGGGAGCCCGGGGTAAAAGTCAGGAGTGCTTATTCATCGCTCTTTTCCTCCCTTCCTGAACGGTGGGGGGAGAAAGAAAGAGAGAGAGAAAGAAAGAAGGCACTGTTCTGTTTTTCCTGGACGTTTATAATTTGTCAGGCTCTCCGCTTTACTTTTTCTTCTTTTCCTCTCTCTTTCTTTCTTTTTTTTCCCACGCAGCAGACAGTGTTACAGGCACATTTATGGACGGCTGTCCACATCCACAGTAGCCCTGGGCCTGGAAGGACCTTTCCCCAGTAAGGAGGGAAGCAAATAAATAAATAAATAAAGTCCGAGGAGCACTGGGTGAGATGTGTGTGGGAGCACAGACGGGAAGGGGAGAGGAAGGGCTGGTTTCAATCCACCGCGGGTCCTGCACTGGCCTCGCCGCGCTATAAAAACACAGACACACGTCGTGGGCAGGTTACTGTAGGACAGCAGGCCGAGCAAATACAGGGCTTCTTTGTGTGTCATTTTGGCAGTTGGAAAAGAAAAAAAGCAGCATTCAAATGGGTGACTGAAAATTTGGAGGAGTGATGCATTTCCATAGAATGGTACTATTGGAATGGCATCATTTATAAATGCTGATTGAGTTTTTTTCTTTTATTTATTAAAGCATGTTTTTAAAAGGAAAAAGGAGAATTGTCTTCCATTATGGGGCTGTTTAAAAAGGCTTTGTGTCACCATGGTAATAATTTTTCTAAATGTTGCTTTCCTCTGGGTTGTCACAGGTAGTGTCCACCGTCTCCAGGGGCCCTCCGTGAAGATGTAGTCAGCTCGGTTGCCACGGAGATGTCTTTGAACAGGATCTCCTCTGCCCTGTTACCATGGTTTCTTTGCCTGTCCTTCCTGCCATCCCGCGTCGCCTTGACCACAGACTCCCCCACCTCGGCCGCTGCCACCTCCATCTCCACCGTCGCCACCCCGCCGACTGTTAACAACAACAACACCACGCTGCTCTTTGAGGGCAGCGCCCCCGTTGACGGCCTTCGATACTGCAGCTGCCAGGCACCGGTGCGCCACTGCGATGAAACTCTGGCGAACCTGCAGTGCAGCTGCCGCAGCATCCCACACAGCACACCGCCCCCTGCTGGCCTGGGAGAGTCCGGCGGCGGTCTGGTGACGGTGTGGCTGAAGGAGGCGGGGCTCCTCCAGGGCCGGCTCAACGGGAGCCGGGTTCACCACCTGCAGCTGGTCTCCTGCGGAGGGACGCCCCGGAGCCCGCAGTACCTGGCTCTGCTTGGCCTCCGCACGCTGCGTATCCACAGCAGCACCCCGGGAGTACCCTACCCCGACCAGGAACTGGCCATAGCCTCGCCCAATGCCAGATCTTCTTCTCCTCCTTCTTCTTCGGAGGTGGAGGTGGCGATGGGAGAGGGGGCGGACAGGGGTCTCCTCTATCCCCTCCGCCTGACCTTCCTGGACGTATCGCTGCTCAACGGGCTGTCCACCCTCAAGGCGTACAGCGTGACGGGGCGGTCGCTGTCCACCCTGGCCACGCAGTTCCCCCATCTGCCCCTGGGGGCCCTGCTCCGTCGGCCCGCCACCACCAGCACCGGCCCTGGAGGAAGCCCAGGGTCACATGACCAGGTCAGAGACCCCCATGGCGAGTGTCTCCTCACCTTTGTCTACTGACGGCAGGAGGGGTCCGATGTGGGTTATATTAGGCACAGTGGGGGCTATAACTGAGTCTTTACAAAGGAAACGCTAAACTGCTTGAAATGTGTCATTCCTTGTTATTGGGCGCAGTGGAGGGGGAAGAGTTGGATTATACTGGCTGGCCGGAAAAGTTGGTCCATAACTCTCAGGCATTCTTTTTTTTAATCTTTTATCGAGACATTGTTGAATTGGCACTTTTTACACGATTGTTCCAACACTGGGTTGTCCCTCAAAACCCAGGAAGAACAACATTGAAGCTCTTCTGCATTTTACCGTCCACATTGTTAAGCTGAACACACAACACACAATGGTTTCATACCAGGTGTGCCTGCAGAGAGAGAGAGAGAGAGAGAGAGAGAGAGAGAGAGAGAGAGAGAGAGGCTGGCTGGCTTGAATTCCAGAACATTTCTGCACATAACGTTCCAATGACCCTCATACAGTTTGTGGCTATGCTGGATAAGTTGTTTACATGTATCCACTCTTTTTAATACAAACATTTCTGCCGGCATGTGTAAACACAATATTCCTAATATCACAATGGAGAGAGACAGAGAGAGAGAGAGAGAGAGAGAGAGAGAATTTAAACAGACCAAAAAATAAACAATACATTCTCATGTATTGTTACAATCACTTGTAGTCACTTGTTGTCTTGGGAATGCGTTGCCATGGACATGTTCCTGTTTCCCCCCATGTGGGGTGAATAGCATCAATATATGGCTTTCCAAGTATTTCCAAGTTTGTCTAATTTATTTAATTCAGACCTTTTTTTTTCTCTAAATCTTAGAATCCCACACCAGACCCAACGATTGGTCAACGTCACTGGCGGCGGCAACGCTTATATTTTTCCGTTGAAAAGGTGCGAGCTCTCTTGGAAATAGAACAGGGTGTTCCCTAACTGTGGATCGCCCACGGGTGCCAACTGAAATGTTTGGTTTCCTGATCCTCAACTGGAGCGTCTCTAACTATGTTAGGGAAGAAAAAGTCAGACAAACTACCTGCTCTAAGGGTTTATGTTCTGGTGCACTCAACTGACCTGAGTGCAAATCAAGTAATCACAAAGTATATAAAGTATATACTGTATACAGTGTAGATCTAGTATAGATTAGTAGGGTACCAAGAAGTAATGATACCACTGGATTAGTGTTGACAGTGCGGAGGCGATGACTTGTCGTCATCACTTGTCGCCTGTATGCACAGCGTCACAGACGCACAGCGTCTTCTTGGGGTCACCTGACCTGCGTATTGAGGTGGAGGGGTCGAGCTGACTAATAAGCTATAGATATTGAACTGATTGAAAGGTCCTGTACATACCAACACACAAATGACGCGTGGCCACAAGCAAACCAAAGACCAAACACTTACTATCGGGATAGTATCGATCAGCGGGAAATTGGCGTTAAGGGTGTTGATTGGGTTAACACAATGTGTGGGATCAGATGACCAAAGAGGGTAAGCAGCAAAATTGAATTTCTACCTATAAATATAGGGCCAGCAAAGGTTGGGCCTGCTGTGGTATGTGTCCAGTACGTGTCCAGTTTGGAGGCCCATGAGGCGGTGTCTGGATACCCCCCCCCCCCCCCCCATCTAGCGGTGGTTGTCCCAGCTGTCGGGCCTGGGCCGAAACACAGCAGATGGTCCCCATATGAAAAAAGAAAACCAGAATAATAATAATGAAACATGTTATGAAACAGGTTGAAATGGATGGCCTGTGACCAAGAGGCCAGGGGTTGGCTCTATAAATCCCTCTCTTTCCCCACTCTTTTTGGTTGAAAAAAAAGTAAATGAAAAAAATAAGAATCCATCGGCGAGGCCAGATTTAGCAACAGGAGAGACGAGTGTAATTGTGTGACGCTGTTTTGTCATGGATACAGATGAGATATAGGCACTCTCTGTTCTTTGGTGCTGTTAGCAATAGATCTGAACCCAGCAGGACATTTCTGCGCTATCCTGCTGGTGTCTCAGGCTTTAGGACGTCACTTTTAGTATTGGGAGAGGCGTTTGGCAAAATTGGCAAAATTGTTCACCACACAAAAACCTCTGCCAAACCTCTCTCACTCTGTCCCTTTGTCTCTCTCTCTACATTTCTAGACTATACACACATGTGCTCTCATTAACTCTAATTTCACTCTTTTGAAACATCCCCTCCCTCTCTCTGTCTCCCTCCCTCCACCCTGGCCTTTGGTTCCAGATTCTATCCTGCGCGAGAGAGAGAGAGAGAGAGAGAGAGAGAGAGAGAGAGAGAGACTGTTAAAACTGTTCTCACAAACACTTTCTACAGCCAAAAACACGTCTGTTCCACAGATCATACCACAGCTGAGCCCGGGCCTGGGAGTGTGTGTGTGTGTGTGTGTGTGTGTGTGTGTGTGTGTGTGTGTGTATGTGTGTGTGTGTGTGTGTGTGTATGTGTGTGTGTGTGTGTGTGTGTGTGTCCATGTATATCATATGTGCATGCATGTATTCATGCATGTGTATGTGCATTTCATGCCAGTCTGTGTTGTGAATGTGCATGTATGTGTGCATGTGTGTGAGCGTGTGTGTGTTCTGCCCTTGTCATTATGTCAATGGTTCCCATGCGCGGTTAAGAAGCTTGTTCGTTCCCAACAAGAAGTGACCTAACGGCCGCATCATTTGATGCACGTGCTGTACATATGAGTGTGCAGCCGTAAAGAAAAACACATGTTCCACTGCATCGGTCGACTTTTGCACTAGTCCTGCGTAATGTTTTCCCGATGAATACCCAACAGAGTCTCATGTTGATTCCTAGCTTACGATGACTATTCGTTTTTACAGCCGCTCTCCGCACGTTAGCTGGCGTGAGAGCGTGGGTTCATGGCGGATTACCGTGTTGAAGGCGCGTTATGAACTCTTATCTTTTTTCTTGGGAAAATTTCCTCCAGAACAGTGATTAATGCGTCTGACTGGGTCCATTAAATAAATAAGGTTTGAACCTCTGTAAGCAAAGAAAGACAAAAACATTTACACCGAATCTGTTACTCTTTCTTCAACTCCATCTTGTATTGTTAGCCCTACCACAAATACAAAACCTGAACTGAAGGTCGACTCTAAATTAATTTAAGGGGAAAAAAGTAGGCCTAACTATTGCTTTCCGGGGAATTTACCTTTGCCAGTAGTCTTTATTCTAGCCCATCTGCTGAATGGGATAATTGCCTATGCACATTTGGAATAGGTCAATTATAATGAAGGTCATACAGGGTGTATTACCTTTAACCTTGCACAGATATAATAGCTTATTGCCCTTTTTGTTTTGTTTTTTTGTTTTTTTGCTTTTGAGATCTTTGAGAAAGAAAGACAGACGGACAGACAGGCACTAATATAAGCACGCCTATCTTTCCCTCTTTATTTCCTTCTTTGTTCTTATTGCAGCACCTTAAGCATGTGTCAGGGAATGTGTTTTTAAAGTAAAATGCATGGATAAAAAATAACTCAAGGCTATTTGCTTTAAGATGGTTGTAGATGACAATTATATATAAAATAATTTCCTTTATAACTATTTAGATCCATGGACATGATTGAATAATCATCAACAAATAATGTATTTTAGGGCACTGAGTCGGCCTATATTTGAAAATAGCTTGGCAAGTTTGATCTGTATATAGTTTGGTCTGTTATGTGATGCAGAATTATATGTTTGTGCTTATTTGTTAATTAAAACAGAAACATGTTTTGTCTATGAACCATGTGCTTGTGTATATTATGTGACAATAAAAAGAAAAATCTAATAGTAGCCTGTACAGTATTGCTGTTGCTGTCTACCACAGTCACGTCTTTCTACTGCCCTCTCGTGGCCATAACTGTGCCACTGCACTGTATTCTGACATACAGCTGGTGGTCGTACCCTGTCAGCCCAGGGGTTGGCACTAAAGCCCAACATAACATTAACAAGTCGTAGGTTTTAAAATGATGTATGTATCAGATCTGTGTGTGTCTGTGTGTGTGTCTGTGGCTCTAAAGATACGTTATATTAAAAGCAAACATATACTGGACCATATCATGCCCCTCTAAAACAACCACATGAAACAAAAATCTTCTTAATTTATCTTATTTCTTTGCCAAGATGATTTTACGTATTAGATGTGTGTGGTGTGTGTCTCTGTGTGTCTGTGTGTGGTGTGTGTGTGTGTGTGTCTGTCTGTGTGTGTGTCTCTGTGTGTGTGTGTGTGTGTGTGTGTGTGTGTGTGTGTGTGGTCTGTGTGTGTGTGTGTGTCTGTGTGTGTGTTGTGTTGGTCCTGTGTGTGTGGTCTCTGTGGTGTGTGGTCTGGTGTGTATGCTGATGTGTCTCTCGTGTGTGGTGTGTCTGTGTTCTGTGTGTGTGTGTGTTGTGTGGTGTGTGTATGCTGGTGTTGTCTGTGTGTGTGTGTGCTGTCGTGTGTTGGTCTCTCTGTGTTCTGTGTGTGTGTATGTGTTTGTGTCTGTGTGTGTGTGTCTCTGTGTGTGTGTGTGTCTCTGTGTTATGTGTGTGTCTCTCTGTGTGTGTGTGTGTGTGTGTGTGTGTGTGTGTGTGTGTGTGTGTGTGTGTGTGTGTGTGTGTGTGTGTGTGTGTGTGTCTCTCTGTCTGTGTATGTGGGGGGAGGGACTACAGGCCATGTTGCCATAGTAACCAGGAAGCCACCGCACACTTGTTGACGACGCTCTGCACAAAACACGCCGCGCTGTCGCCCATCTGTCCGCGTGATCCGGTAAGCAAACCCCACTGAACACGATTGGCGGCGTTACACGTCTTGCGCAGAGGTGGCCACCGACTCGTGCGTCCGTGCAGTGCGTGCGGACACAACAAGGAGGGCAAGGTTGTGCTAAAACGAACGTGACGCTAAAAAAGACGAAAAGCGGAGACGCGAACAACGTCAAGCGAACGGAGTGGCGACGATCTCCGCGACGCCGCGCACTTCAAAGTAAAAGCATCGTTCGCGCACGCACACACACACACCGTATATTGACCGATTGCTGCTGACATTGTGTGGCGTGTGGCGTGTGTGTCTCGTCGTCACGTCACGCCACGATTATTCGAAAAAAAACAACCAAACAACAACCTTTCAACGTTGCGCCATTATTTTGAAACCGGAGTGTGTACAGTACACGCGTGTTCGTGTGTCGCGCAGCACAGCGAGACGCGAGGTGGCCCTCAGTCTCGTTAAAAGTTGGCTTATCCCCACAACTGATTCGCGACCGGTAATATTGAGCGCCGGCGTGCTCTGTAGTCCCGCGTGTTTATCGGAATAAAACTATGCGGCCCGTTCGTTGTTGAGGTTCTGCGAACAGAACAGAACCGAACAGAACAGAACCTGACCGAACCGGGCGCTCCAGGACACAGCGCTCGTACTTCCCCGGGAGGGAGGGAGGGAGGGAGGCAGGCACGCAGGCACGCAGCGGAGAGCCGGGCATGTCGAACGACCTGGTGGGAGTGTGGGAAGTGGCCCTGAGCGACGGGGTCCACCGCATTGAGTTCGAACACGGCACCACCACGGGGAAGAGGGTCATCTGCGTTGATGGGAAGGTACTGTACCAACTCCCGAGGCTCCAATGGTCGCCCAGTAGCCGTGTGGCCGACGCATGCTACTTTCCTTGTCTTTTCAGGAGATCTTGCGGAGGGACTGGATGTTTAAGCTGGTGGGGAAGGAGACCTTCTGCGTGGGCGGCTCCGACACCAAAGCCACCGTCAACATCGACGCGGTGAGCGGCTTCGCCTACGAGTACACGCTGGAGATCAACGGCCAGAGCCTGAAGAAGTACCTGGAGAACCGCTCCAGAGTCACCAGCACCTGGCTGCTCAACCTGGACGGCACCGACTGCAGAGTCGTCCTGGGTAAGACACGGGGGTCTCCGTGCTCCTGCTGTACACACGATTATAGCAAGGCCGTAATTATATTATTATTATTATTATTATCTATTGTTATTATTATCTATTGTTATTATTATGACTCCATGGCTACAGCCTTGTATATAACCTTGATTATAACTCACACAGTCGTTCATCCAGGTCAATGTACACCCAGCTGAATCTGTACAGTAGGTAGAATGGAGGGTGTGTGTGTGTGTGTGTGTGTGTGTGTGTGTGTGTGTTGAGGGCGTGAAACTAAACCCATTAGCTGCTTAAGGTTCTTTCTCCTCCTCTGCTGCCTTTTGAACAGGGTAATCCTTGTGCCATGTCACACAGTAGAACTTTGCACCTAATTAGATAGTTCTATTGGTTGGTGAAAGTCCCATGCCGTCATGATCATATGATCTACAGGTTGAGGCAGGTAACATGCTTTTGTTTACCCACGTAGCCTAACAACTGGCCCTACCAGTTCTAAGCCACTCCCCTTTTTTCCACCGGTTGGCAAAGGTTTGGCTACCCTCTGTACTACTAACACGTCTGTATACTTGCCTTGAACTGGATAGTGGCTAGGGCATTGAACTCTCTGCCGAAAGGTACTGGGTTTGGTCCCCAACGTAAACTGCTCCTTCATCATGAAGGAACAATGGTATCTGTCTGAAATTACCATAGGCATATTCATGTGTTCACATAGAAGTGTCTGCTAAATACCTACATGTTAATAGCAGTAAACAAGTAACTGCATACCATGGGCATACATGTAAATATTGTCAATATAAACTGTATGATTCAGTGGTGATGCTTTTAATGGAGCTACTTTGACACAGCAGATTAATGATTAAATGATATCATCGGCAGCACTCTCTTACTCTGTTTCTCTTACATCTTCTCCCTCAGAAAAAGACACAATGGATATTTGGTGCAACGGACAGAAGATGGAGACCGCAGTAAGCATGTTTACATGGTACTAATTGGGGATGCACTGATAAGTGTGTTGATATATTGGCCACTTTCTTAATGCCATTCATTTTCTTCCCACCTGTTTATACTGTATATGATCACTGTTGATGACGTCATGACATGATGATTGTACAAAATAAATAAACAAATCAGTATCGCTGTATAGTAACCTATGAACATTAATATGGACCCCTAGTATCCATCCAAGATCCAATATATTGAAGTACAGCAGTACCTGATTCTGCACCATTCAAATGAAACCGTTGAACAGGCCTACATTCAAATGTTTAGCACCCGGCATGCTCAGCATTTGCATAAAGAACCCTGTATGCAGACTCTTAAACCGGTACCATACAGTATATTCCCAAGAGATTAGGACAGAATGAGTGGTTTTAGGAATCTTAAAGCTGCTGAGCAATGATTTTTAACCGGCTGGGGGGAATGGGTAAAACCAAATGGAGTGAGTGTGTGTTTTAGTCCCGTCACCGCCGCTCAACTAACTGGCCGGTGTGCGCAGGGGGAGTTTGTGGAGGACGGAACCGAGACCCACTTCACGCTGGGAGACCACGACTGCTGTATCAAGGCAGTGAGCAGCGGCAAGAGGCGGGATGGCATCATCCACACACTGCTGGTGGACGCCACAGAGATCGCTGAGTCCACCGATTAGCGCGTGCGGGTACGGGTAAAAATATGTTGGGAATCATTTAAAGGTTGCTGTGTGTAAGAATCATGAATCTGTTCAGAGACTACATGTAGGATTTTACAGCACAAATAGCTTTAAATTGCCAGCTTATGAGCAGGTTGTGGTTGAAGTTAAAACATGAGAGCTTCCCCGACTCTCTCTGTTGCGTAGAACAGCTTTTGGGATGATTTCTCTTATATTTGAGTCGGGTTAGATTTTGCGGGGAAAAGGGAACAAAGTGACATGTAAGTGTGGATAATTAAAAAATATATATTTCATGACCTTTTTAAATGTGTACATGGTTTAATTATGCTAACATTAGTTTCTGATTGTTATCAACCCACGGAGCTCAGAATGTGAATCTGATTCTTACATATAGTACCTTTTAAGAGGACAAAAGTCTTTTACTGGGTATTCTGCTGAGTGAATATCAACCATATCATTGGTACGGGTTGACACCTTATTTATAGGTCCCCAGTCGGGATCGGAAGAAAGAGGGGGGAGGCAGACACTTTTGCAGAAGTTGAGTCTAATCATTAATGTTCTTCTTCGACATTACAGCACACAATCCTGAGAAATGTCGTGTCAAAGTGTAACTTCTCAAAGTAGCTTGAAAGTTGACATGAAGACAGGATCATCTTCATGTTTTCATCTTCAAGTCAGTAGACAGAGTAGAGACATATCATCTCTGCTAGAGATTATATACCCCTTAAGTTCTGTGTTTTATTTATTTGAATAAATGTGCTTGTGTTTATATACAATCTGTAAATACTGTCTTTGTGTTTGATGTGATTACTTATTTGTAAAGTACGTGTTGTGTACAACTTTCAGATGTTATTTTATTAAATTTATACACCATCAATGAGAGGGATTCTCTTGCTTCATTGAGCTCAATCATTGCATGAGAACTTTAACACCAAAACAAATCATATGTACCTGTTCTAAGCACTGCTTACTTCATTCTCTTTACTAGATGATGTTCTAATACGACAAGCTTGCCTACTCAGTATGTATATTCAGAATTGCATTATACTTGGAACAAGTTGGTATTGTCTTGACATATGACATACTGTATGTACATAAAAACAGGTAATTGTGACAAAGTAGCATCGGGAAACATGTTTATTAAACATTTATGTATTTGATAAGGTTTTTCCATACAATTAATTAGTGATTTGTTAAGCCCAATTGTCTTACCGAAGCAGAATATAAAATATAAAAGACAATCATGTTTATATTTTATTATGTTAAAGTTAAATGTGGTTTTTACAAATGTTTCTACTGAAAAGTCATCAACGATTACCTATACATTTTTAAGTAATTTATGCAAAACTAACAAGCTTTAACATTTTTAAGTATCAACAACATGGCCAGTTTTAAAAGAGTATAACTATTACCAATGAAAGCGTTATTGGTGATCAATTAGTGATGCTTTTTTCTACCTAATGCTTACATGCTTGTAATATAAGTATTTTGAAAATTATGAAATGGATTGAATGACATCTATATAAAAAATTATAATTAATTAATTAATTAATTGATTATTAATAAAGAAAGTACAATGCAGTAGCGCCCTAACTGTCAAGATGAATATACAAAACTTAATTAGCATAAATTGTTTTTGCAGATGAAGATGTACATGCCAATCCTTTGTGTTTGACAGTGTTTGTTTTATTTTAGCTTCATATGGCCTATATTTCTATCTGATTTTTTTCATACAGCTTGTATTATATACAGTATATATACTGTGATTAATAGGACATATCATTTTTGCAGATGAAGATGCACATTGGCAGAGCTTGGTGACCGTTAAAAATCACAGTGATATCACTCCCTCCCGTTAAACTGTCAAACCGAATGAGTGGATCCATTCCCAATGGGTGGGGGCATGATAAGGTCACGTTTACCAGCAGTGGAGTTTCCCGTAAGCACCTGGGCTTCAAACGTAGTACTGATACACCATCCTGATGTGTATCAGTACTGCTCTGCTTTCCCCACAGGTCCACTGCTCTCTGCACGCTGCCCGGCAAAATAGATGCCCTCTCCAAACTGGGATCTGGGGCGCAAAGGGGGCATAGCCAGTCAATTAACCAAAAACTATATGGATGTTCTTTCATTATTCAAACAGTATTATTTTAGCCCATTTTAGCACAATTTGATCAAAAGTGACTTGTAGATATGTGACATTTAGATACATGTCATGAAGGAGCAAGTAGGGGCAAACTGGGCAGGTAGATTAGACATCGGGGTTCGAACCCAGAACCTTTCGGCTGGGAATCAAACGCACTACATTCCAAGAAAATGTTTTATACGAGACATGTGTATTTAGGTCAGATCTTTTACCGACATACCATCAGGGTGGTGCAAACTCCTCTGAAATCCAATGACTTTGAGCATGGAACAAATTGTCCAGGTATCGTTGGTACATTCTCTGAGGGAGAGCTGATGAGCCAAGGTGTTTTTTCTTAAGCTCAAAGACCTCAGTGAGAGCAGTGTTATCAATTGGCAACACCTACAGAGAAAATATCCCAAAGAACAAAGCTTAAACAAGCTAGATATGTAGTGTATCTCTTAACAAACATTGTAAACAACATACTATGCTTCTATATAATTGTCCTAACTTGGAGTATGTTCAAGGTTCAAGATTCAAAGATATTCAAAATTCAGGAAGTTTAATTGTCACATACACATACAGGATGTGCAGTGAGATGAAAGGTGGCGATGCCCAGCGGAATGTGCATCACAACGAATACAATACAAATATTTTCTGGCATCTATGTGTGTAATATTTGTTGTTGTTGGTTGGCCATGAGTAAAATCTTTTACCAATTTTTTACTCTGGCAGGCTCGCGTACCTTCTGAACGCAATAGCCCCCTTCTCCTGAAATCGCTGTCACTGGCAAGTGAACATGGGCGGAACATCCTTCCTCTCTGTGAACGACATGGCTGTGAGCCATGGAACCATCATTCACAAACTAACCTCTGGAACAGCACAGAGCAGTGGGCCTCTGCCATTCAGCACCATGGACAACGACATCTTCAGATGAATTCCGCCTGGACTTTTATTTTGGCACACCCCTCATCGACACCAACCTCCTACATGGATGTGGCCCGGTTCAGCATCTCTGTTAAGCTTATGGAGCTTCAGCCACAATACCGAGGTACTGGATGAAGTTAATTGTTTGAACAATGGGCCATGCTGGGGCACATGGAGGAGGTTCGTCCCAACCAGCCTTCTGGCCTCCTCGTTGGCTCAGCGTAGGAAACTGCTACAGGCCGTAGTTGGGGTGCCATAGATGAATCAAATCCTGAACAAGCACACAGGGAAAGTTAAAAATAGACTCACATGACCGATAGCACCAAGCTTGGAATGAATTACATTCCACAAATATTTCTCATGAAATTGATTTGAATGTGCCTTGCTTCTCACCTTGTGAGACCCAAGTGTCAGAGCCTGGAGAGCGCTCTCGCTGGAGAACTCTTATTTTATGTGCAAAGGCCTATAAGGAAGAGATATGATTTTGTCTTTTGTTTAACACAGGTTCATACCAATTGTAATCAAACACAAAAGAACATGATCGATGTGAGTGCTTGGATGGAAGGCACATCTCTGAAAGGACTAAACTGCTTATAACCTGACTCCATGCTTACCATGAATGTGTCATTTTCAGGAGGGAATATGACAAAGTGTACATCCATCTTTGTAACCATCGTGGCCATCGTTTGCACGGCATCTGTCATAATGTTGGCCACTTCATCTTTAGTGAACTTCAGATTACCAGTGCCGATGGCTGGAAAGGCAATTGAATTGTTGTCCATTATCTGCAATTTAAGCATTTTTGGATTGCATCCAAAAGGATCTGGGAATTGAAATGAGCAGACACATTGTTATGAGACTATATGTACACATACACACATGCAGGAGCACATGTCCACAGACATGTATCCCACCACATGTACACGCACACACATACTTACAAACACACATGCATAGCAAAATATGCAATATAAATATTTCCCAAGCATCACCGCTCAGAATAGATTCAAATGAGTTATCCCATTGTGTGTGAATCTTTAAAAAAAAAAAAAAAACTTTGTCCTGTTTTACAGATGTCAATAACAAAATAGTTACATACAGATATAATGATATTAGCTGCAGCATTACCTTTTCCGCCCCCGCTGTACCTTTTTCAGCACACACAGTGTGATACACCTGCTTACACGAAAGACCATATGGCTTTGTCTGTAGCACATGGGGAATAGCTTGTTTTACTAGTTTCGATTGTTGTTTGTTAATTTCCTTTTGCATTTCTTTGCCAGCCTTGTATAGGATGGCATTGGATACTGCTCCTTTTGATAGATCGAGATTTGTTCCTGTTGTGTTCACAATTACGTCAGTCTGAAGAGGGGACAAAAACAGTTGATGTTAAAGTGATTGCATTTTTTAAAATGATTCAAAGTTTCCTGCCAAGACACCTTAGGGGATACTGCGGTATTACATAAGTGTTCCGAAACATTAGTGTTTCAGGAAAATTCTCTCCAAGTAATGTAATTTTCCTAAGAAAATAAAAAACAATGTTGATTGAATTTTGTATATGTCGGTTCTGTTACACAGGAGCACACACAGGTATTTTCGAGCTGAGTTAAATGCACTCACGTTTTGACGCTCAATGTAACCCTTTCTGACGGTCAGCTGGATATTACCCATTTGAACGGTCAACGGGGCTTGGTATGTTTCGTCTCTTTTGCTCTGGACTCCATGGCTGACTGGTGTGGTCGCGCTGCCGAATTTCTGAATGCAAGCTCTTTCCATTTCCTTAACAGTAGGCTCATCGTTGTTCACCAGGTGGATCTCACAACTGTATCCGCGACTGTCATATCGTGCCAGCACGCCAACGATGATGTCGGCGCATTTGTTTACGGGGAAGTTAAACAGTCCGGAACTCAGAGCTGGAATGGCCACGGACTTCAGCTTGTACTCTTCAGCCGTTTGAAGGATGCGTATCACTGCTCTCTCCAGCAGCGGTTCGGCATTGGACACCTCATCCCGAGTTGGTGCAAAGGGCAGACATGGGCCAACAGCATGAATTATCTTCTGGCATGGAAGACGCCCTGCATTACCGACAAACACCTCTCCTGTTTGCACCGGACCATACCTCTCTATGTGTTTGTAACTCTCACTCTGTATGTCCGGGCCGCCAGCTACCGAGAGCGCGTTCGCAAGACCGCCGCAGTGATCCAGCCCCTCGTTGGCAGCATTGACGACAGCGTCCACTTTGAAACGGGTGAGGTCATCCTTCCACACAAACACCTTGATTGTTTTTAGCTGGGTGTAAAACCGTCTCTCTGGAGCCATTGGTGGATTTCTCGCCTGTCCAAAGCTGTGGCCCATACCAATGACATCTACATTGACATCATATTTTCTTTGAAGGACATCTTTAATTTCTGGTCCATATTGTTGCACAATGTGAACCGACTTCCCATGAAGAGGTATTTTCAGTTGGTTGGCCATATTAAAAATAATAGAAATAGCTTGAATGAGTTGCAGGCTAGAAAAAAGAAAGAATAATATGTGTGTTAGATATCAGTTTCAAGGTTTCAACACACACGCACACACACCCTCCTCCCCCCCCCCCCCCCCACACACACACCCTTTCTCTCCACCGCCACCCCCCGCCCCAAACACACACCCTTTCTCTCCACCGCCACCCCCCCCCCCCCGCCCCAACACACACACACACACACCCTTTCTCTCCACCCCCACCGCCCCAACACACACACACACACACACACACCCTTTCTCTCCACCCCACCGCCGCAACACACACACACACCCTTTCTCTCCACCGCCCACCCACGCCGCCCCAACACACACATCCTTTCTCTCCACCGCCCCCCCCCCCCCCACCGCCCCAACACACACACAAACACACACTTTCTCTCTCACCCTCTCTCTCTCTCTCTCTGTTAACAGCCTGTGTGTTTGAGTAACGCCAACGTTAGCCTTGTCTATCATGACATGTCTTCGGTCGCATTGACGCTACGACGCAAGAAGCCATTTCTAAATAAAGTGAACTACGCCAAACAACAGCGGGCCTTGTCTTTGGGCACGCGGACGGACCGACGCGGAAGTGCAGAGGAAACAACGCGTCAGAGAACAACAACAACAACAACAACAACAAAAAACACCAATACGCCAAATACACTTAGATTAGCTGAAGTCAAAACACTTTTTCCTCATAGTTTTCGTGTATTATAGTATATATATCGTGAGAACGAGGCGCCACTCACCGACAACAGACGCGTGGTTTGCAGGCGTCGCGCCGAAATCGAAAGTAGTGAAGGAGTGGCGGGGAGACCACGCCCCCAAAGCGGCGTGGGCGTCGCGGTCGAGATGGTGGCTAAAGCGAAACCTACTGTGTGTGTGTAGACATCGCTTAATGGCGCTCGGGTGTGGCGATGGACGACACGTACCCGTACGAGCTGCTCGCAGAGCTGGGGGAGAGCGACGTGCCCAGGCTGCGAAACAAACTGCTGAAACACTTTCAGAGCAAAAAGCGGGCCGACGGCGGCGAGTGTCGAATCCAGTATGAAGACGGCGGCAGGACGGCGACGTTACACTTTAGGAGGAAGGAAGGTGGCCATTTCGAGCTGTTTCAAACTTGTGACTTCACAGTGTTACTTACCTAAATGTTGCGGCTTGATAAACTGGGTTTGTTTCTGTGTGTGTGTGTGTGTGTGTCACTTTCACCCCCAGACATGGCGAGGGTTTTGGCGAAAGAAAGCCATGAGGTCGTCTTGGAGAAGGGGCTGTTAAAAGTCACCGTGCGCTTGCCTGGCGGACCGGTGAGTATAGACGACACAACCACCTGTGTGTGTGTGTGGTGTGTGGGTCTGCTTAGAGTCATTGTTCATCTTTCTATATCGTCTATATTATGCGTGGGATTGCACGAACATCGTAAACGTGTTTTATGTGGGGAATGTGAACAGATTTAGTTGCACGTCTGGGGCTGGGGTTTGAAATTGAAACCGAATCTCCGCTGTTGGTTTCTTGTAAACGCAGCAGTGGCGGCTGAAGCCCTCGTGGCAATTTTCCAATACACCAGATAAAAAAAAAAGATGCTTAAGTCTTAATAGTTAACACTGTTGATGAGAGATACTGTGAGATCAAAGCACTTTGCCTATTTAAATATGAATGGATTACAATTACAGACTTTCTCCACAATAATATTTAAGTGCGGCCTACACTCAGACCAAGGCAGTATTTTTGTCGTCCTGTGCCCCAGGGACACCGCACGACTCCAGGACAATATAATAAACATAATAACAATATAATAAACAGTCAGCGTCATCCACACGCTCCCCACCCCCAAGGCCATCGCGGGCTCATTCAGTCTGTGTCATGGTCTTGTCGTCAAGTCATATAATAATTATGCAGTAAAACAGGATATAAAATATAAAAAAACGTTTACAATTAAAGCAATTGAAACATCATCCAATAATGTATATATTATTGTGAAATAGGCTATTCTGCATCATGATTACTTTAACTTTTGATACTTTAATGATGTTTTTACGCTAATACTTTAGTTCTTGTAACATCTCAATGCAGGACAACAGTGTATGTCTACAGTGTGTGAGTCGGGACGACGCAGTCGGAGCTCCGCCCACTGAACGATTCTTTTAATGAAGTGATTCTAGTGATTCGAGTCACTGAAATCAACTGTTTTGCCATCACTCGTGGTCGTGTTTAGGGCGAGATTCAAAGCGACCCTCGGTAAAATCAAAAGCCGCCAATCAGAGAGCAGCTTTTGGTCACGTGCTTGCCAAAAGGTTACTTACTCCCATACATGGTCATTAATCTGGTGGCCCACAAGTTCCATAACCAGGAAGTGTAATGGCTGAAGAACCACAGCGACACCTAAGGGTCAATGATATATATAGACTATCATTACAGGAAATAGCCGAAGTACGCATTGTATTCACATAAAGATAAACGAATAACGAATTGGAACGATTTCTAAATGAATGCAGACTATCATGCTGGCGCATTATATAAGTATATAAGTCATAATTATTTTGCATTATGCTTAATTCTAGAAATGGCAGTGGGGGTTTATAGATTATATATATTTATATGACTCCAACCACTTAATCAAATCTACCATCTGGAAGCTTTATAAAACTACATTTGCCATGGATATGCAATAAGCATGCAGCACTCACAAGTTCCAGTGCTTGCTGGGACTTGAAGTGCAGCGCTTCGTGGGAGTTAGAGATTGAAACTCAAATGAGTGCGTGGCCAAGGGCCTTGTGTTGCAGTTTAAATGCTATGGAGCTTCCAAAAGACAGACTTTAGCCAGAATTGTTGTTCCCCTCCATCACCAGCGTGAGCTGTTCAACAACACATTTTATATATTATATTTGTATTTTGAGAAATTAAGGGTAGTTTAGAGATGGGCTGGCTCAGGTTTAAGGAGGGGCTGATTAATGGCAGACTTAAAGGAGTCAGGTACCCAAAGAGTTATTGTTTAGAGACTTGTTTGTAATGACGAGCAAGAAGGGCGCAGTATTGGAAATTTTTTTGAAGGGTAACAGAAGGATTAATGCATATGAGCGACAGTGTCAATGAGTTTTTGCATGGAGAGTGGTAAAATGAGACAGGAGAACAGGGTGTCCAATGATAGTGTCAGGGGAGAAAGAGCCGGAGCTGGGTCTGATAGTCAGGCTCAGATTGGCCATCAGGAGAGGCGCACAAACTCAGAATTTCCTGGTAGAATGAATTGTTCCAATCCAACCCTAATAGCCTTTATATTACCAGTAAAACCTGATTTAAATGACTCACAGTCCAGTGAGTCATTGAACTTTCATGTGGAGATAGTTGACTATCAGCTTAGATTTCTTCCAGCAGCACGCAGCCTGTCTGCAGTTCCTTTTTTGGCTGCGGATGGAATCATAAATACCGCCCTAGTAGACAAGGGTGCAATAGAATCAAGTGTGGCGTTACACAGCTTGTCAAAATGGTTGACCAGATCATTCATGTGAGTGGCAGATGAAGACTGTAGCCTAATTAGGTGAATGTCAATGTAAATTGAACAGCCGATGGTGAACATACAGCAATGTATTTTTCGCTTACGGGGGTAGGCCCAATAAAATGTACTTGTTGTCTGAGACAAAGTCCTCCATAGGGAAGGAAGAGAAGAGAGGTTGAGGATATATCCACGGTTATGAGTAGGATCAGTAAGGTTAAGAAAAGTATAAAGAAAAAACCTTCAAAGAATACACCACGATAAAGAAACACAACAATTCTTAGTGCCAGGTGGTTATACACAGTAATGAAAACATAGTTATGAATATTCCATTACATTTTTTGCCAAGTCCGTTCCGCTAGATGCCACTAAATTGTAAGCACTGCACCTTTAATTGAAATGTAACTTACATTTGTGTAAATGTGGTTATTGAGTACAACCTATTTTATAGAATCTATGAGTAAAACAGAGAGTTTACATATTATAGTGTTACCATTGGGCAAATCACCCTCGCATTTAAGGTGGCTGTTATGACTTTGCAACATTCAAAGTGTACTGCTTTGCACTTTAATGTAAACAAACCATTAGGTCATTGGGTCACAGAATTAAATATTGAGTGTAATGTCAAAGGGCAATTTGATCTGGGTTTTTTTTATTATTTTTTTACAGTTTTTGCAATTTTATCCCAATTTACGAAATTCCCCCCCTGATTAAAGAGATGTTTTGATACTAATGTTGCCAAAAGGCAAATTGCTTAGCATCATTACCTTAAACCAGTTAACAGGTTCTTTTACCATTTATGGATTACCGTATTTTCCGGACTATAAGGCGCACCGGATTATAAGGCGCACTGTCAATGAACGGGTCTATTTTCATACATAAGGCGCACCGGATTATAAGGCGCACCGCATTATAAGGCGCATTAAGCAACACAAAACAGTCAGATAAATCGAACTTTATTCAACTCATTCAGAATAACTCTCAACATTGTTCAGTTGTAACACATAAAATACAAAACAGGCGCATTAAGCAACACAAAACAGTCAGATAAATCAAACTTTTTTCAACTCACACAATAACTCTCAACATTGTTCAGTTGTAACACATAAAATACAAAACAATACACTCACTTTTTCAGTTCATTCCTCATCCACAAATCCATCAAATTCTTCATCTTCAGTCCTTATACACACACCATAATATTACCGGTATGTTGAAGCACAGTACGTATTACTCCGCAAGGCTAGTATTACGCCGCGGTAGCCGTAATGCGCCGACAATCCATCAAGTATTACGCCGCGGTAGCCGTAATGCGCCAACAATCCATCAAGCGGTGCGGCTTGACAGATTTTTGAGCGCCGTGTACCACATAAAATCGGTTCGAGGTTAATACATAAGGCGCACCGGATTATAGGGCGCACTGTCGATTTTTGAGAAAATTACAGGATTTTAAGTGCGCCTTATAGTCCGAAAAATACGGTAGTCTTATGTTCAGAACCGTACTCTCTTTAGCAGTTGACAACCACTGCCAACAAGAAAGAAGCCAACTTGGATGGACGTGCAGCTGAGGATGAAATCCAGGTTGAGACAGCTAGCAGGGAGGAACAGACAGAAGAGCCAGCTTTGTGTTCCACCTCGGCTGTTTTAGAGAACATTCCCCAGGACACGAGCAAGGAGTTCATGGAGAAGTTAGTGGAGAACATCTGCAAGAACTTCAAGTCACCGATGAGCACCCAACAGGAATTCAGTTTGGAGATCCTCTCCGACATTTGCTCTGCTGTGGTTACTTTCTCCAGTGGAAAAGGTTGTAATTTACTCTGAATACAATACCTAAATATGAATGATGAATGATTATGATGATTATATATTTTCTTACATTGTGTATGAGCTCATGCGCAGATCTGCCTTCTCTTCTCTATTCTCTATTATCCACCAACAGAAAATAATGAGTTCATTACAAGCTGCCAGACAAACAGGATGTTCCTGAAGAAGAACTTATCTGTCAGACCTCTGGAAGCCACAACCAAAGTTAAAGTTGAAGATGTGTCAAACATCAACACAGATTTCCTCCTGCTGTATTTTGAGAATGAAGGTTGGGAGGTTGAACAGGTCACCCCAGATGAAGAGGAACAGTCAGCTATCATCTCCTTTAAAATGCCTGCAGGTAGTTATTTTATTACTAACAGGTTAAATAGACGCATGCATTCAATACTATTGAATGCATTCTATAGCATATATTACATTTTATAATGTCCATGCTGTCTATGTAAAATTATAATTTTGACGTATATTTATCTGATTTTCTATCTGATTTTTATTCCATAAAAAATAATAAGTGTATTTTAAGTTAAATTAATGACTTTACCTCAATAGCTGTTCAAGAGACAATCAAGAAGAAACATATCATCAACAAGAAACACGTCAACGTTTTTCCATTTTACGACTCCTTGAAAATGGCTCTTTATGGCAAAGACCAACCCAATGAAGACGGCGGCAGGACGGCGACGTTACACTTTAGGAGGAAGGAAGGTGGCTATTTCGAGCTGTTTCAAACTTGTGACTTCACAGTGTTACTTACCTAAATGTTGCAGCTTTATAAACTGGGTTTGTTTTTTCTCTGTGTGTGTGTCACTTTCACCCCCAGACAGGGCGAGGGTTTTGGCGAAAGAAAGCCACGAGGTCGTCTTGGAGAAGGGGCTGTTAAAAGTCACCGCGCGCTTGCCTGGCGGACCGGTGAGTATAGACGACACAACCACCTGTGTGTGTGTGTGGTGTGTGGGTCTGCTTAGAGTCATTGTTCATCTTTCTATATCGTCTATATTATGCGTGGGATTGCACGAACATCGTAAACGTGTTTTATGTGGGGAATGTGAACAGATTTAGTTGCACGTCTGGGGCTGGGGTTTGAAATTGAAACCGAATCTCCGCTGTTGGTTTCTTGTAAACGCAGCAGTGGCGGCTGAAGCCCTCGTGGCAATTTTCCAATACACCAGATAAAAAAAAAAGATGCTTAAGTCTTAATAGTTAACACTGTTGATGAGAGATACTGTGAGATCAAAGCACTTTGCCTATTTAAATATGAATGGATTACAATTACAGACTTTCTCCACAATAATATTTAAGTGCGGCCTACACTCAGACCAAGGCAGTATTTTTGTCGTCCTGTGCCCCAGGGACACCGCACGACTCCAGGACAATATAATAAACATAATAACAATATAATAAACAGTCAGCGTCATCCACACGCTCCCCACCCCCAAGGCCATCGCGGGCTCATTCAGTCTGTGTCATGGTCTTGTCGTCAAGTCATATAATAATTATGCAGTAAAACAGGATATAAAATATAAAAAAACGTTTACAATTAAAGCAATTGAAACATCATCCAATAATGTATATATTATTGTGAAATAGGCTATTCTGCATCATGATTACTTTAACTTTTGATACTTTAATGATGTTTTTACGCTAATACTTTAGTTCTTGTAACATCTCAATGCAGGACAACAGTGTATGTCTACAGTGTGTGAGTCGGGACGACGCAGTCGGAGCTCCGCCCACTGAACGATTCTTTTAATGAAGTGATTCTAGTGATTCGAGTCACTGAAATCAACTGTTTTGCCATCACTCGTGGTCGTGTTTAGGGCGAGATTCAAAGCGACCCTCGGTAAAATCAAAAGCCGCCAATCAGAGAGCAGCTTTTGGTCACGTGCTTGCCAAAAGGTTACTTACTCCCATACATGGTCATTAATCTGGTGGCCCACAAGTTCCATAACCAGGAAGTGTAATGGCTGAAGAACCACAGCGACACCTAAGGGTCAATGATATATATAGACTATCATTACAGGAAATAGCCGAAGTACGCATTGTATTCACATAAAGATAAACGAATAACGAATTGGAACGATTTCTAAATGAATGCAGACTATCATGCTGGCGCATTATATAAGTATATAAGTCATAATTATTTTGCATTATGCTTAATTCTAGAAATGGCAGTGGGGGTTTATAGATTATATATATTTATATGACTCCAACCACTTAATCAAATCTACCATCTGGAAGCTTTATAAAACTACATTTGCCATGGATATGCAATAAGCATGCAGCACTCACAAGTTCCAGTGCTTGCTGGGACTTGAAGTGCAGCGCTTCGTGGGAGTTAGAGATTGAAACTCAAATGAGTGCGTGGCCAAGGGCCTTGTGTTGCAGTTTAAATGCTATGGAGCTTCCAAAAGACAGACTTTAGCCAGAATTGTTGTTCCCCTCCATCACCAGCGTGAGCTGTTCAACAACACATTTTATATATTATATTTGTATTTTGAGAAATTAAGGGTAGTTTAGAGATGGGCTGGCTCAGGTTTAAGGAGGGGCTGATTAATGGCAGACTTAAAGGAGTCAGGTACCCAAAGAGTTATTGTTTAGAGACTTGTTTGTAATGACGAGCAAGAAGTATTGGACATTTTTTTGAAGGGTAACAGAAGGATTAATGCATATGAGCGACAGTGTCAATGAGTTTTTGCATGGAGAGTGGTAAAATGAGACAGGAGAACAGGGTGTCCAATGATAGTGTCAGGGGAGAAAGAGCCGGAGCTGGGTCTGATAGTCAGGCTCAGATTGGCCATCAGGAGAGGCGCACAAACTCAGAATTTCCTGGTAGAATGAATTGTTCCAATCCAACCCTAATAGCCTTTATATTACCAGTAAAACCTGATTTAAATGACTCACAGTCCAGTGAGTCATTGAACTTTCATGTGGAGATAGTTGACTATCAGCTTAGATTTCTTCCAGCAGCACGCAGCCTGTCTGCAGTTCCTTTTTTGGCTGCGGATGGAATCATAAATACCGCCCTAGTAGACAAGGGTGCAATAGAATCAAGTGTGGCGTTACACAGCTTGTCAAAATGGTTGACCAGATCATTCATGTGAGTGGCAGATGAAGACTGTAGCCTAATTAGGTGAATGTCAATGTAAATTGAACAGCCGATGGTGAACATACAGCAATGTATTTTTCGCTTACGGGGGTAGGCCCAATAAAATGTACTTGTTGTCTGAGACAAAGTCCTCCATAGGGAAGGAAGAGAAGAGAGGTTGAGGATATATCCACGGTTATGAGTAGGATCAGTAAGGTTAAGAAAAGTATAAAGAAAAAACCTTCAAAGAATACACCACGATAAAGAAACACAACAATTCTTAGTGCCAGGTGGTTATACACAGTAATGAAAACATAGTTATGAATATTCCATTACATTTTTTGCCAAGTCCGTTCCGCTAGATGCCACTAAATTGTAAGCACTGCACCTTTAATTGAAATGTAACTTACATTTGTGTAAATGTGGTTATTGAGTACAACCTATTTTATAGAACCTATGAGTAAAACAGAGAGTTTACATATTATATAGTGCTGTCAAACGATTAAAATATTTAATCACGATTAATCGCATTTATGTCATAGTTAACTCACAATTAATCACCATTAATCGCAAATGTTTATCTATTCTAAATTTCCCTTGATTTCTTTTTGTCCCATAATTTTTTTTCTCATTTTAATGCTCTTATCAACAAAAGTGGATTGGCTTGCTTTATGCAAATGTTTTTTTTTATTGAAAAACAACATTGGCAAACAGGGCGATATAAAATGATAAAGTGCACGTCAGGTAAATTAGGACTTAGCCTATATGGCAGTTAAACCAGGGCGATATAAAATGATAAAGTGCACATGTCAGGTAAACTAAACCATCGCTTAATACTTTCAAGTTTCTTTTTCTCAAGTTTGCTTTGAACATAGTCAGGCTACTGCTCTTTATTAACCAGAGGCTCATCAACCCAGCCTCTTATTTCAGAAAAAAATCAACAGTAACAGTAAAAGGTTACCAGTAAAAGGTAAGCCTAGCCTACTACTTTTTTGCTTTGAGCCAGTTACTCAAACAGACAAGCCTGTTGACATTTTCAGACAACAGGGAAGCTCGCTTCTTTTGTACAACATGCCCAGACACTGAAAACAACCTTTCAGAAGGTACTGATGTTGCCGGTGCTGCTAAGTACTTGCGTGCAAGGCGGGCCATTTCACTGTGTGCCCCTTCATGTGTGGACCACCATTCCTGGGGACAGTCATCCATGCCAATAAGAGGCTCTGCCTTGTAGCGCTCCAGATATTGCTCAATATTGTCCTCCTCTTCATCAGATGAAGACTCGTGTGCAAGCATGAGAGTTGGTTTCTTCGTAGGAGGCTCAGGCGTGACTTGGTTATCCGGCTGTGCAGGCCTCTCCCTCTCCATCTCCTGGAGCAAGGCGCGGATCGTACCCCACACCTCAGCCCTGTCAGGTTTGCTCAGACACTTGAGGTCCTTAAACCTTGAAATGAAATGAAATGCAACTTTAACACAAGTACAGGTGCAGGACAGGTATATCAAAATTACGACAATACCCCTAACTCTACAGTGCTAAATTCAAAAATACAAAGTAAAGAAGCAAGCAACCTAACAAAACAAACACACAGAGAAACACAATGCTGAGAATGACGATGAGTGTAAGAATGAAGCATGGCAAACTGACCTTGGGTCAAGTGCTGTCGCAACTCTCAGCCATGTGATGTTGGTCTTCTCCTTACGACCCTCCATGTCTGCTGCGAAGATTCCCTTGAACTTGATCATGTAAGCTGGGTCGTCCTCAGTGACCTCCATCACTCGCGACAGATGACACAACGCTGGCAGCACCGCTGAGCAAGACACAAACTTCTCTCCTCCCAGGAGTTCAGACACATACCTGCAATAATATAGAGAAGCACTTTAGTGGGGAACTAGTAAGACCTACTGTAATTTACACAGAGTTCTCTCACTCACTCACTGACTCACTCACCACACACACGCACACACACACTCCAATCTTTCACACATGCATTATGCATAGCCTACCCGCATGCACATAAACACACACCCAATCATTAACATTACTGTTCTGACACAGACCTACTTTGATTATTAAACAAACAGATATACACACGACAGGGATACACAATAAATTACCTGCAGTGATCCAGCACAGCCTCGAGCTTCTTCAGTTTCTCCAGCTCAGTAGCTGTTGGCATGGCGACGTTGGTTGTGTGCAGGGCCAGTGCATCTCTCAGAGGTTCAGCATTCCGCTGAACACGCTTGATCATTTCCAGGGTACTATTCCACCTGGTGGAGACTTCCTGTGCGAGTGACTCTTTCTTCTTATGACGTGCGACTTGTTGCTGCTCGAGCTCCGCTTGGTTTGCTGGGCTATGCTTAAAATGTCCAACAACGTTTCTGCATTTTGCCAATGCGTTATCAAACGGGCTGTTGGTTAGAGAAACCGTGACGGCTCGGTGCACACTGTGTGCGATGCACGGCATGTGCTCAAAGGGGAGCTGCCTGGCCGCTGCAATCATATTACGTGCACTATCTGTTGTCAGTGAGACAACTTTGTGTTCGATGTCCCACTCTCTTGCTACTTTCATAAAGTGCTCTGCAACCGCGTCAGCGAAGTGCCTCTCCTCTGTCTTCATAACAGTCAAAGCATGCGACTGAAGTTTCCACTCTGGATCAAAGTAATGGGCTGTGACCCCGAGGTAGTTGTGATTACTGAGTGACGTCCAGTAATCACCAGTGAGCGCGACTGCTTTTGTTTTCTCCAACGCCTGCTGTACCTTAGCCTTCTCCGTTTCGTGCAATTTCTGTACGTGGCTTGTAATGGTGGCTCTCGAAGGCAATTCGTAGGTCCAGTCGTTGGATGCTATGCGAATGATATCAACTAGACCCTCGTCCTCCACAACGTTAACAGGCCTACATGCAGTAGCCACCCATTTAGCTATGGCTGCAGTAAGTTTGTTCTTAGTTGTGGTATCCAAGTGCTTCTGTCTGAAGTTATCCATTGTCGCCTGGCTATGACGAGGGGGTGGAGAATTCGCATCAGCTGCGTGCTTTGCCATCAAGTGGTATTTCAGACTGGACGTGCTACGATGATAGCTCATTTCGCAACGACAAAAGACACAGATCACTTTAGTCTTGTCAAATGAACCATCTGGCAATTGTTTAAAAGTAAACTTTCCATTCAGAATCTTATTGGCATCCATTTCGGCGTTTCGCGCTCGCCATCCACTCAAAACGTCACGTGCCTACTACTCTCTGGCTTGCTCAAGCCCAAACGGCGTGCTTGTTGTTTTGCTTCCGGTCTAGCTAGATCCGTTGTGGGTGTTGTAGTTTTTCTAACATTACTAGTTGTTGCAACAGCTTGTGAAAAAAACTACACTAGGCCAAAGTAGCGTTAATCTCGCGATAAAAAAATTGACGCCGTTAAAATGTGTTTGCGTTAACGCCGTTAATAACGCGTTTAACTGACAGCACTAATATTATAGTGTTACCATTGGGCAAATCACCCTCGCATTTAAGGTGGCTGTTATGACTTTGCAACATTCAAAGTGTACTGCTTTGCACTTTAATGTAAACAAACCATTAGGTCATTTGGTCACAGAATTAAATATTGAGTGTAATGTCAAAGGGCAATTTGATCTGGGTTTTTTTTATTATTTCTTTTACAGTTTTTGCAATTTTATCCCAATTTACGAAATTCCCCCACTGATTAAAGAGATGTTTTGATACTAATGTTGCCAAAAGGCAAATTGCTTAGCATCATTACCTTAAACCAGTTAACAGGTTCTTTTACCATTTATGGATTACCGTATTTTCCGGACTATAAGGCGCACCGGATTATAAGGCGCACTGTCAATGAACGGGTCTATTTTCATACATAAGGCGCACCGGATTATAAGGCGCACCGCATTATAAGGCGCATTAAGCAACACAAAACAGTCAGATAAATCGAACTTTATTCAACTCATTCAGAATAACTCTCAACATTGTTCAGTTGTAACACATAAAATACAAAACAGGCGCATTAAGCAACACAAAACAGTCAGATAAATCAAACTTTTTTCAACTCACACAATAACTCTCAACATTGTTCAGTTGTAACACATAAAATACAAAACAATACACTCACTTTTTCAGTTCATTCCTCATCCACAAATCCATCAAATTCTTCATCTTCAGTCCTTATACACACACCATAATATTACCGGTATGTTGAAGCACAGTACGTATTACTCCGCAAGGCTAGTATTACGCCGCGGTAGCCGTAATGCGCCGACAATCCATCAAGTATTACGCCGCGGTAGCCGTAATGCGCCGACAATCCATCAAGTATTACGCCGCGGTAGCCGTAATGCGCCAACAATCCATCAAGTATTACGCCGCGGTAGCCGTAATGCGCCGACAATCCATCAAGTATTACGCCGCGGTAGCCGTAATGCGCCGACAATCCATCAAGTATTACGCCGCGGTAGCCGTAATGCGCCGACAATCCATCAAGTATTACTCCGCGGTAGCCGTAATGCGCCAACAATCCATCAAGCGGTGCGGCTTGACAGATTTTTGAGCGCCGTGTACCACATGAAATCGGTTCGAGGTTAATACATAAGGCGCACCGGATTATAGGGCGCACTGTCGACTTTTGAGAAAATTACAGGATTTTAAGTGCGCCTTATAGTCCGAAAAATACGGTAGTCTTATGTTCAGAACCGTACTCTCTTTAGCAGTTGACAACCACTGCCAACAAGAAAGAAGCCAACTTGGATGGACGTGCAGCTGAGAATGAAATCCAGGTTGAGACAGCTAGCAGGGAGGAACAGACAGAAGAGCCAGCTTTGTGTTCCACCTCGGCTGTTTTAGAGAACATTCCCCAGGACACGAGCAAGGAGTTCATGGAGAAGTTAGTGGAGAACATCTGCAAGAACTTCAAGTCACCGATGAGCACCCAACAGGAATTCAGTTTGGAGATCCTCTCCGACATGTGCTCTGCTGTGGTTACTTTCTCCAGTGGAAAAGGTTGTAATTTACTCTGAATACAATACCTAAATATGAATGATGAATGATTATGATGATTATATATTTTCTTACATTGTGTATGAGCTCATGCGCAGATCTGCCTTCTCTTCTCTATTCTCTATTATCCACCAACAGAAAATAATGAGTTCATTACAAGCTGCCAGACAAACAGGATATTCCTGAAGAAGAACTTATCTGTCAGACCTCTGGAAGCCACAACCAAAGTTAAAGTTGAAGATGTGTCAAACATCAACACAGATTTCCTCCTGCTGTATTTTGAGAATGAAGGTTGGGAGGTTGAACAGGTCACCCCAGATGAAGAGGAACAGTCAGCTATCATCTCCTTTAAAATGCCTGCAGGTAGTTATTTTATTACTAACAGGTTAAATAGACGCATGCATTCAATACTATTGAATGCATTTTATAATGTCCATGCTGTCTATGTAAAATTATAATTTTGACGTATATTTATCAGATTTTCTATCTGATTTTTATTCCATAAAAAATAATAAGTGTATTTTAAGTTAAATTAATGACTTTACCTCAATAGCTGTTCAAGAGATAATCAAGAAGAAACATATCATCAACAAGAAACACGTCAACGTTTTTCCATTTTACGACTCCTTGGAAATGGCTCTTTATGGCAAAGACCAACCCACACTAAAGCTACCAGCTCCCTTCTCTGAAACCATAGATCCCACTATGTTGATGTACCTTCACAAGAAGCAGGAAGCAGCAGAGACTGTTTGCAGTGACTTGTCAGCACGCTTCTGCAAGGTAGACCTCCTACCCTCATCTGTGAGTTTCAGCCCTCTTCCAACATTGCTCCAGCAGAAAGATATTAAAGCCAAAGACATCAAAGAGTGGAAACATTCAGTGGAGCAGGCCTTCAAACAGGCCTTGTCCAAATTCAAAACTCTGAGGCTTCAGCCTCCACTATCAGCATGGGAAGCGTCTGAAGTGCAGATCGGAGAGATGGTGTTAAACAAGGCTGTGGAAGTCATCCCTGATAAAGCTGGAGGCGCCTTGTCAGTGATTGGCTTTGTGGAAGAAGTGACCAGACTGGAGCCCGCTTTAAATGAGCTCTTGAGCGGGATTGAGAAAAGGGTGATCAGAGAAAATACAAACACTGAACACAAATTTGAGATATCAAAAGTAATGTATCAATTGCTTTGTCAAGATGGCCTTGCTGACCAATTGAAAAGTAAATACCCAGAAATGAAAATAGCATTTCAAGATAAAATGACCATAAATGGACTACCGAATGAAATTTATGATGCAGCTAATATGGTTATTCAAAAACTATTTACAGTAAAAAAGCAGACATTAGTGTTGGACAACACTCTTTCCCAGTTTTTGAAGGATGAGGATGAGGGAAATCTTACAAATGTCTTAACATCTAATGGAATTCATGCCGCAGTTGAGAGAGTTGGTACAGCCCTGAACATCCTGGCTGTTTCAGACATTATTCTGAAAAATGCTGAAGATCAACTGAAACAAGTGCTGATCTCTCAATGCATCGATGTTGATGACTGTAACATCTTGAAGACTGTACAGTGGCAAAACCTGATCAAATCTTTGGAAGAAAGCACCAATACTGCCTCAAAGAAGATTGTTATTACGACAACGAAAGCTCATCAACTTGAGAGAGTAACAGTTGTTGGCTACAAGGATAGTGTAATACCCATTTTTACAGAAATTCAAGAGCACCTTCACAAGTATTCCAAAGTTAATGAAACTTTGCCAGTTCAGCATGATGTTATTCTTAGATATATCGAAGCTCACAGCAATTCCTTGTCTGGTGAAGTTATGGACAACGTGGACATTTCTTATGGGAAGGAGTCTGTTATCTTCAGAGGTCCTAGAGAAGATGTCGAAAAATGCAAACACAAGTTTGATACCTTGATCTCTTCAGTGTGCTTTAAGGAACATAAGCTTGCTAAGTCTGGGGCAAAAGAGTTCTTTCAACTAAATGAAGCTATGTATGGTTCTATATTGATGAAAGACACCGGTTGCATAGTCCAGTTGGTGGATGAGTCTGCTATTGGACAAAATGACGTGGCCCCCAAGTTTGGAAACCAAGGAAGCTCTTATTCTCAACACAGAGGTCTTGATCAACAGACGACCAAACCACTGGGGACCAATGTAGGATTGAGCATACAATTAGTGGAAGGGAATATTCAAGATGCTACGGTAATTCTTTATTTTCTATATGAACCCAACAAGCTAATTCACACAAAAATGCATTCATTTCACAATTGAGGAAATTAAATAAACAAAAGGTGGCATAAAATGGATGACAATCCTTTGTCATATTTTCAGACCCAGGCTGTTGTGAATGTTGTGGGAAAAGATCTTGATATGGAAAAAGGAGCCGTTTCCAAAGCTATCCTTGGTGCAGCTGGACCATATCTTCAGGTGTTGCTCACTGAAAATGGGAAAACTGGGAACTTTGGTGATGTCATCATTACCAAAGGCTGCAGTCTGAAAAGCAACGTGGTTTTTCATGCAGTGGTTCCTCCTTGGGACAACCAGGGCTACGCTCACAAGGTAACACATTTTCTGACAGTGCTGATTTATATTTTACACATTTCATTATGCGTGCATTATTATTTTTGCTTACATTTGCTTGTCTATTCAGCAAAATGAAAAGGCACCTTTGGTATATTCCACAGATAATGACAGGGATTGTTCAAGACTGCTTGAATGAGGCAGAGAGGCGTGGTCTTACCTCCATAACATTCCCTGCCATTGGCACTGGAAACCTGGGCTTCCCCAAAGACATTGCAGCATCTGTAATGATAGAGGAATTCCTGAAGTTCAAGAAACAGTCAATGAGCTTGAAGACGGTAATCATCGTTGTCTATCCAAAAGACAGAGAGACAGTCCAGGTAGAGAAATAACTACATATACATAGTACACATGTGAATAGTGCTAAGCCTATGCTACGCACTAAATTATCTTTTGCATTGTCATGTGTCATTGATGGGAGATATTTTTGTGTTTACCTGCAGGTTTTCAAAGATGAATTAAAGAAACGTCTCTCGACAACATCAAGTTTTCCAGCTCCTACCCCGACCCAGCCAAGTAATGTCATGTTTTATTGTCATAATAAAAATAATAATACCGCCCTGACACACCGGTAGCTTATGCAAGCAATATTCATCTGTATGTTAGATATGTGGACAGACATTCACATTTCTCTCATGTAGTTCATTATATTAACAGCTCATGTGATCATGCATTTTTTTCACTATCACTATTTAATATGTTTGACATAAAGACTGTTCTCACCATTATGCACTAGTAACCTGCTGGAGGTAGTTTATCCTGTTTATAGTGATTGTTTTGTGTCA
Source organism: Coryphaenoides rupestris (assembly GCA_002895965.2). Lineage (NCBI taxonomy): Eukaryota > Metazoa > Chordata > Actinopteri > Gadiformes > Macrouridae > Coryphaenoides > Coryphaenoides rupestris. Next base: position 59,434 of record PIJE02001533.1, on the reverse strand, counting down.
CAACAAGGCCTCATCTCCAAAGTCACCACAACTTCAGGGAAGCATGAGATGACCATCAGACATGTGAAAGTAGAGGTTGTGTTGGGAGACATCACCAAGGAAACCACTGATGTCATCGTCAACTCTTCCAATGCATCATTCAACCTCAAGTCAGGTAAATAATATGTGGTGTTTGGAGACATGGTTGCATCACATGCGTTCATCATATTACCATGATATTCTATTCCTTGGATACCAAATATAGTTTTAAGGACATAAAACCGAGTCCTGTGTCTTCCTCATAACCCAGGAGTGTCCAAGGCAATTTTGGATGCAGCTGGTCCAACTGTAGAAGATGAAAGCAACATTTTAGGTAAGGACCTGGCAAATGTACATTGTTTACATTATTTTTAACATGATTTTTTTTGGTCACAAAATCAATTGTGCGTAACATCCCTATTAGGGCTGTGGCGATCTTTTTTTATAATTGCCTGTTCGATGGTCACGACAAAATCAACAATGTTTCACACTTTTATCATACATCCTAGTGGAAGATATCTGAAAATAACATTCACCACTCACTGATATGGTCTACTTGCTTTCTGGGATCCAAGTAGTCCAGGCGGTGAAACAGATTTTTTGCACACAAAAAATTCAGACGTCTGCAAAACACTGGATATTTGTAATACTCCTGCTTTGCCAAATCTGCACATGCACCGGAGATCCAGATCCAGTAGCGGCTCCAGCTTTGGAGCGGAGCACTGCACTGTCGCAGCAGTGCCAGATGTAAGGTCAATAAATGAATCGCCATTTCAGCATCAGATTCGAGGATGCTAATTTTATGTGTCTTGCAATGTGAATAATCATGTCAGCAATTGGCTGCTCTGCTACACTGACTGGGCGCCCAGACTAGGTGACCAGAAGAGAGGGGATGAACAGGAATGCTAATTTCCCCCCAAACATAACGATTCATATTTCATTGTGCGTTTTAAAAGGCACACACTTGAAATAAGTAATGTATTTTCCGGACTATAAGTCGCACCTGAGTATTCAATGTTCTTTGGGGGGTTTGTTCCAACCTACCTAACAAATTTTTCTGTCCTACAAATGCCAGAGCTTATGTAATATGTTGTATCTTATGCTTTATGTATTATTATTATTATTATTATTATTATTATTATTATAATAATTATTATTATTATTATGTCTTAGTTTTAGGTTTTATGTATGTACATTTTTTTTAAGTAATTTTAAATGAGTGTATACAGCGCCATCTCTTGACCGTAGTTGGAATGCAGTCAGACAAAATACCCATAGAAATTGCTTCGGAATATAAATCGTAGGACCAGACAACTAAAACAAATCACAATTTATAGTCTGGAATATACGGGAACTATTGTTTATTTAATATATTTTATATATATATATATATATATATATATATTATGGCTGTCAAATGATTAATTTGATTGATTCATTTATTAATCAATCACATTTTAATTACACACTTCAAACTGTCTTCTTGCCACCTAAATTGCCCTGCAGTCCATTGCATCCATATACAAATTGGGTTGGTTAATCTGTCACAGGTAGATTTTGGTCCTTTTCTATCAGTCATCAAAAGAATCAGACAAACGTCAACTGTTCATCAGTATTATATGCTCCCTCATTTCACCTTCAAGTATCCTATATATAGAGCGTTCTGTAAAACACATGTGACATTAGTTTCTTTGATTGTTTCCTTGTTTTATATCTAAAAGTAATCTACATCATTCATTGGAGAAAGTTGGTGTCCAAAGCTAATTTGTTGTGGTACAACTGTGTACCGCCACGTAATTCACCTCGGGCAGTGCAAGGCTTGGAACACCAACTGCTATTGAGATGAATGATTAATACATATAACAGACAGTGATAATTATAGGTCTATGACTATAGTGCACTATGGATGCAAAGAGGACTATTGAGAAAGGTAAATAGGCAATGTAATGCCTCCATTTCCTACATGGTCACTGTAGAGCAACATCAGAGATTAATCTCTGCTCTAAAATGTGAATATACAGCATTTTCCGATAAGAATTGCGCTGTTGTATATTCACCCTATGTATAGAGCAGCGGTTCCCAAACTTTTTGGACTCAAGGCCCACTTGAAAATCTCAAAAGTATTCGCGGCCCACACAGGCATTTTACGCACGCGTACAATTCAATCAGTATTCTTATTGGATATTTCATATATATGCATCATCATACAATCATCATACATACTAGGGATGGCTAAAAAGTCGACTATATAAATTAAATCAAAAATATATATATTTTTTTCTTGGTTGAATGGTTGAAACTAATTAAAACGGAAAAACTTTTTTTTCCCCATGATTTGGCGGCCCACTTGCAATACCCTCGCGGCCCACCAGAGGGCCGCGGCCCATAGCTTGGGAATCGCTGGTATAGAGGATTCAGTTATAATGGAGTTTGACTTTTTAAATCATGTGTAAAATAGTGTAGTGAATGGCAGTTCACGGATGAGTGGGATATGATAAGTGGGTGCATTCTTTAATACATCCTTGTTTTGGAGACATTCATTTTTATGTTGTTTCCTGTTAGATAGTAGTAGTCTAGTAGTCTAGATCAGGGGTTCTCAAACCTTTTGGGGCCAAGGACCCCTTACAGGGGAGACAATTTTCCAAGGACCCCTTCATAATCGTAACATCGATTAAGCATATGCTTACTACTATTTGTACTCTTAGATGCCATTGGAACTATTTGTATTCTGTTTCATAGTAACAGAAACACATTACAATTTGAATCATGTTAATACCACTGATATACTTTTAAACAGAGGGTCATTTTATTTAAATTGCATTTGATTGATGTGTCACGCGTGATGTGTCACAATCATATCAGAGATTCTGTTGGCCCAAAGCTTGGGTGGGAGTAATGGACCCAATATGCTTGTTTTATTGGCGCAAATGGTCCCCGTCTGTAGATATGCACTTTTAATGATACAGTATGGCTTGTGCGACTACTGATTTTTTCAAGTCGACCTTTCTATCAATGAAGTAAAAAAAAAAAGGTGTGTCGATGACATCTAGTCATCACACACGCACACACACACACACACACACAAAAGAAGAATTAAGTAACGGCTTATTATGTAACAAAAATATATATTCCAACATTCAAAATGTCTCATTCGGTGTCAGCAATTATATCCGGAAAGATGTAAACGAATAAATTTGTTTGCCATAGGTTTACAACTCAAAACATGTGCAATCCACACCGGCACAACAACATTATAAGAGAGCATCCTTTTTTATTGCAACACACATTTAACAGAAAATTAATTCCTGCACGGGTCTGATTTTCAAGACCCGCTCCCGCCCCCCCACACCCGCGACGTGCAGAACCCGCCATCCGCACATATAACCCGACCCGACGGCACAAGACCCGCAGCCCGACCCGAACCCGCATATCCTATAATAATCATAAGCAGTGAACACGTCTCATAATGATCACCTTAAACGCGCGATCCGACCTGCATATTCTTTGTTTCACCCAGAACCGAACCCAGAAAAAATTACGACAAAATCACTTTTTTTGCGGGTCACCCGCGGGTTTCATCTTTTGTGAAGTACTTCCACACACTTGATGCGCAAGTCCATGTTTGGCAGGAGACGACTTGTGGTCATTACGTCGAGTTGTCTATGCAGCCCCTATGATAGAGCACAATTTTATAATTTATAGCAAATTATTTCGCTGACCCCCTGGCTATGGGTTGCGGACCCCCACTTTGAGAACCACTGGTCTAGATCACTCTTTTGGAGAACGTTGGTATCCAAGCGAAACTGTTACGATACAACTGCATACCGTCACGCTATCAAAGCAACCTATTGTCACCTACCGCAGTGCAAGTAGGCTCAGCGTGCCGACTGCTATTGAGATCACGAAAAGAAGGCAACTTGAGGTCAGAGCAGTGCCGGCGCGAGGCAATCAGGCACTCAGGGCAAAATAACGAAAGTGCGCCCCCCCCCCCCCCCCTTGTGGACTTCACAAAACACACGTGATAAAATGCGTCATATTACTGTCAGCTATTTAAAACCAGTACGCTGTTAACACCAACATTAAATGTAGGTTATAACAACGTTACCGATAGGCTCTGGAATGAACAGGTACATGCGCTGTATGGCTCATAGGCGCACGCTGCGCACTGGTTGGAAGTCGGTGGCAGACGCTGTCATGCATATCACTCTGAAAACACATTTTTCTTCATGGAAATACAACGTTTAAGTATCCTTGTGATTCTAAAGACCTGCCTTGAATTAACACCGTATTATTTGCGAAATTACACACATAGCTTTTTTTCCCATTTCAAAATAAAACCGTTATGACCACTGTGAGCTGTAACGTGTCTTTTCAGAGCGTCGCTGGTTAATTGTTAACCAACTCCCATATTTTCATATTATTATTATTTCTTGTATCTTTTCAACAACATTTCATATTTATTTGGACATGATTGAAATTATGTAGCATAACACAGTGACACATACACACTAAGGCCTAGGCCTATCCCATGCATAATCGAATAATAGGTTGACTCACCTTTCTTGATTTGGCTGCAGCAAACTCTTCAATTATCTGGTGCTCAATTGCAATTTCGGCCAGTCCATTCAGACGATCTTGAGACACAGTTGACCGCAAGAAAGTTTTCATGACTTTGAGTTGAGAGGCCACTGTTACCGGCACAGTCAACAATATGCGCAGGGCAACACTGAGATTTGGGTACAGATCCAAGATGTTTTCCCGGTAAATGTAACTCAGTATGTCAAAGGGAGAATCAGGCAAGCCACTGGGATAGCTCTTGACCACTATGCCTATCTCAAGACGCAGGTCGTCAGGATCTATGTCCTCCATCTCCTCCGCAAAATGTTGGCACCTGTCACGCAGTGTGCTGTTTTCGATCACTGTCCGCATGTCCGTGGTGCTGAAGAGAAATCCAAACAAATCACTGAAACCGTCCAGCTGTGAAAATCTCTCTGTTAGACTGGTTAGAGCTGTGTCAACCAGGGGGAGAAAAAAATCTCGCTTGTAGCTCTCCTCGGGTGTCATTTGTTTGGCGACCATCTGCACTTTCATAGTCAAACATTGCCCTTTTCTTTCGCCGTCTTTGTTCTGGAAACGCCAGTTCCACACCGGCCTTGTCGGCGATTTCTCTTGCATCTGTGCGAGCAGCCACGCAACCGTTCTCTCTGAAATCTCGCAAAAGCTCGACCACAGTGCGGGTTTCATTTCTGAGGGTTTCCATACCGACTGAGGGACTCTGGAGTGATACAAAATGTTGTACCACACAACAATGCACATGATAAAGGGCCCTGATGAAATCTCTTTAGCCAGGCTTCTGGCCTCTGTCGTTGTTATGCCATCTCTTTTCTCAAGTGAATGATCCAGCGCACAATGCACTTCTTCCAACTGATACCGTAACACTTTCACGCTGTCTATACGAGATTCCCAGCGAGTGTCTGAGGGGTTTGACGGTCAGCCCGGAGACATTATCTTTCAGTATGGACCAGCGATTAGTTGAAGAGCTAAAGATGACATAAACTCTCTGTAGGATTCCAAAAAAGGTTACAGACTGCACAGAGGACTTGGCAGCATCGGAAACAACCAAGTTTAAGGTGTGGCTGCCACATGGCATGAAGAGAGCTTTTTTGTTCAGATCAAGGTTTCGTTTTTGCACTCCCTGTTTCTTGCCTTTCATATTACTCCCATTGTCATAACTTTGACCTCTGCATTCGTTAATGTTGAGGCCCAGATTTTCCAGATGGCCCAAGACAGTATCACATAGTGCTTCGCCTGTTGTGTACTCAACTGGGAGAAATCCAGTAAAGTGTTCTGCAATCGAAACAGCAGCAGGGTTATCGCAATTCACAATACGTAAAATGATTGACATCTGTTCAACATGACTAATGTCGGGCGTACAGTCCATAATCACTGCATAGTATTTTGCATTACGAACCTTTTCAGTAATGGCCTGAAGAACCATCCCTTGCTTTTATAGTTGTCATGTCACGTCTCTCAGTTCGTCTTAAATGTTCACTCATTACTTGGTCATATTTAGCCATCAGCTCCACCTGCCCTAAGAAATGCCCATTGGAGGGGTCGTACAGTTTTTCTGTTGTCCCACAAAAGGCCATGTTACGTTCAGCTAAATGACAGATGATGCTGATAATTCTGGTTAGCACTGCCCTCCAGTAATTTTGCTCTCTCTCAATTAGCTCCATGTTTTGACAGTCCGCAGTTCTCATACCGGCCATTCCAGCCTTAAGAGTGTGCCATTCCTCCATACAACGGGTGTGTGTTTTCGAGCGCTCGTGGCTACTTAGACATTCACCGATGTGTTTCCATACGTTATATCCATCTTTTGACAGACAGACATCACGTTTCATGAATAACATGCAACAAAAACAGAAAACCCTATCCATAGATTCGGAGTACAATGACCACGATCGCTTTATTTTTTCTCCATTTTTAAGTGTCATGAAAAAGTTGTCCTTACAATATCTCTGAGGAGGGGAGTCTTTATTTTGCGTGAAAATATTGTTCATCAGCTGCCTTGGGCCTCTTTTAACAAGCTCTATTCTGACTGTGTCAGAGATTCGGTTCGGCCATAATGCAGGGTCGTCAGATAGGCTTACTGGCAGGTCAGCAGCCGACCCACCTGCTCTTCTCTCTGTCTCACTCTCACTCTCTTCGCCAAGTTCTTCGCCCGCAGCAGCATTGGCTAGCTGTGCTGCTGTCTCTTCCGCTGCTCGCTGCGACTCACTCTCAGCCACAGCACTCTCTTCACCCGCCGCTGCCTGCTCAATTTCGCCATCCCCGGTAAGACTCGCCGCCGGCGCCGGCGCCACCCGTAACAAACGCTGTTAATTTTGGATACGCTTCCAGGGCTTTTGTCTTTTCGAGTGTACGGCATCTATTTTGCGGCCCACTTAGTTTCAATTAATTCGTTTTTGGTGGTTTTGTTTTCTGTGTTAGCTAGCTTATGAACAGACAGTATACTAGCAGTAGCACACACCAACGTTTGAGATGGAGAGAGAGCGCAATATATTTTTTTCAGCGGTTGTGCGGCGCCCCTTTAATCTATACATCTCTCTCTTGATCCAAAACTAAGAACATCTCTTTTTGATACACATTTTAACAGATTAAATGTGGGAAAATGAATAGAACCACCATAAAAAGCACATGTGAAATGTTTTGAGATTAAAGGTGTAAACATTCTTTACATTGAATATACTATATTTTAATTACATTAATAGGTGCACAGCCCAACACAGGAATGATAATGACCGTGCCAGGGAACCTGAAATGTCAAAGGATTCTCCATTTGGTTGGACACAGCGACCCCCAGGAAATCCAACAGGCTATGCATGATGCTCTTGTATTGGTTGAACAAAATGCTTACACTTCCATCTCTTTCCCTGCTCTGGGTACAGGTGAGTTGTAGTGTGTCCATTTTATATGTTTTTCAGGATGTAATGTCTAATTAGTGTGTAAGAGTATGTTCCACTACTATTACTATAGTAGTGGAACTAACAATTATAGTAATACAAACATCATCTTTACTTACTTTCCTTAAGTACATTTTTACATTGTAAAACTGATAAACTGTTTTTTCACAATAGTTATTCAAAGCTTGGGTTATTGCTGAAGGCAAAATAACCAATATGGTGTCTTTTTAAAGGCCAGGGAAATGCCCAGGCAGACCAGGTAGCTGACGCCATGTTGGATGCAGTGGTGGACATGGTGGCTCAGAGTGCTCAGAGTTGCCTGAAGGTGGTCCGCATCATCATTTTCCAACCGGCCATGATGAAAGTCTTCCTCAGTAGCATGGAGAAGAGAGCAGCCTCTGACAAGCAGAACATTGGTTGGATTGGAACAGTTAAAGGTAAGCAGCCTATGGCACACGTGTCACGGCTGGCACAAATGGTAATTTTTTGTGGCACGCGCAGGAAATATTACGATAGGTTAGTACAGTACAGAATATACTCAGTATGTATCTGTATGCAGGAGTGTGCTACTATCTAGTATATAGTGGTTATATAGACAAAATATTAATTTGAAATGTAAAGCCTGTTGGCCTGCAGTAGAAAATTATTTCAGTGGAAAGTAAGTTGCCATATGGTGCCTTCAAAAGTAGCAACCAATAACTGCTGTCAAAATCAATGTATGAAGAACACATCTCCACTTGAAAGGTGAGTCTCTAATGAACCAAAATACAGATATACTAGATTTGGTCTTGAAATAAAATTCTGAGTCCTTCTTGTCCAAGACCAAGTAAAAATGCAGTAGATTGCAAGACGAGACCAAGACCTTCAAAATGTGGTCTCGAGACCAAGACCGAGTACTACAACACTAGTATATGTACTGTATTTGTATGTATTTGGGATAATGAGATATGTTCACATTCATCCTAGATCCGCATATGTAACAATAACACTAAGTGTTTAAAATGGGTACTGCAGTCAAAAATCACAAGTTGTTAATAGATAATGAAGCTATAAAAACTATAAGAATATAAATATTCCATTAACCTTGCAATTATGAATGCTTGAAACCTGCTCTATTTTTATCTTAATGTACCACAGCGTTTTCTTTCAACAAATATACTCTTTGTAAGTCGCTTTGGATAAAAGTTAGTTAGTTAAGCCCATCACCCCTCCTGGGGCATAGGCCAACAACAACAGTTCTCCAGAGTTCTCTGTCCTGGGCCTTCCTCTCAAGCTGATTTCAGGTGTATCCCATCTTTCTGGTGTCTGTCAGGAGGTCCCTTTGCCAGGTATTTCTCGGCCGGCCTCTTTTCCTCTTGCCCCCAAATGCCCTTAATGTAAATACATAATATAAATAATGCCTAACTAGTGACCTTAGGTGATTATGCATAGTATAAGTTGGAGACACAGCGGTGATGATGGTCATCACTTCCGGTGGCACCCTGGGCAGCAGCCAACTTTATTTGTATAGCACTTTTCATACAAAAAAGTCACACAGAGTGCAGACCTCATAATTAATAAAAACACTCAGGAACTTAGGCAAAGCCATCATAATTCTGCATTGAGAAAGCCTACTCTCAGCAGTAGATAAAAAGTAGAAGTAAAACAAAGGAAAAAAGAAAGGTAAAAAAGTGGAAGATAAAGTAAAATATATATAGCATTAAAATAGTCTTTTAGAAGAGAGTAAACAGCTAATAGAAAATCTGATGTGAATGTAATGCAGATAAGACTTTGATGTAGTAGTGTTGCACATGATATTAAGAATATTAAGAATGTTGCACATGATGATGAAAGGTAATGTAGCATGGTAATATAGCAAGGATAATATTGAGAAGAAGTATCGCACATGACATTGAGAACATTGCACATGATGATGAGAGGAGATGAGAGGTAATACTGCACATGATGATGACATGATGATGACTTAACTGTTGTGTTTGAATTTGTTAATAATAATAATATTTTGGCTTTTTTCAGCTTTTTTTGGTTTAGGCAAAACACAAAAACACGCCTTGGATGCTCCACCAATAGAGTCTGCCTGCTTCCACATCTGTGGTAGTTCACTGGCTACGGTTGACCAGGCGATAATGTGGATCACTGACCTGATAAACAAAGAGCAGAGAAAACAAACCATTAAAAAAAAACCATCCCTCGACTTATCTAAAGCAAATATTCAGGACATTAATGACATTCAGAAGACCATGAACGTTATTGTGAAGATCGAAGATGACAGTATTACCGTAGAGGGGTTCACCAAAAATGTGCTTGAAGCCACCGCTAAAATACAGGCTATGTTAGAGAACATCAGAGAAGAGATGGAGATCAAGCAGACTCTAGAGACAATTGACTGGCAGTACCAGCCTAAGGGTGCACAATTCCAGAGCATTGACGCCACCTCCAGCTACCTGCTTGAGCAAGCTCACAGAAACAGTCAGCGTCTTGTAGATGCTGACATCCAGGGCCATACGTACAAGGTCAATCTGCAAAATGGATCTGCCATGGATAACCGAGACAACATCTTGCAAATCAGACGCTATGACAAACAGAAAGGTAGACATCTTTTTCTAACTATTCAATAAACTGTGAAAACTTAGTGGATGGTGGAGTGGAGGCTAGAACACCGATATAAATTGACTCTGAGTTAGAATGCATTTCCAAAATAATGACTTCAATGTGAAATTACAGATGATGTTGATGCCGTACAATTGCCAAGTAACTGGGAGCCAATTCCAAGTGGCAGCCAATGTCACGTTGTCCCCATCCAGCAACAAACGCCAGAATACAATGAAGTGCTACAACTGTTCAGTAGCACATGCAAAAAAACTGTTATTAAGGTAACAAGACATTTAATTGGTGAATATTTAACTGTACCTGAAGAGTAACTTTTTTGTTGTCATTCACAACAATTTGCCATGACTATGTACCTTAAATTAATTTATTTACACAGTGAGAACAAAAAATGTATCTAAGCTAATTACAGCCATGTATAATTATGTTATGTTATGTTGTTATGTTATGTAATGTTATGTTGTTAACCCTCAGATTGAAAGGATTCAGTCTGCCAGTATGTGGAAGGGCCTTCAGATTAAAAAGCAAGACATGGAATCGAGGAACGGCCACCAGAACAATGAGAAGCGTCTCTTTCATGGAGCCTGCCACACCACTATCAAGACTATCAACGAATATGGTTTCAACAGGAGTTATGCAGGGAAGAATGGTGAGATAAGACTCAAAATATCTGGAACATATTGCAAACATTACACTATTTATGGTTATGGTATGCTATATCCCAGGTTCTGCTGACACTAGTCAAGGAAAACCAAACCCGAAAACAACTTTTTAATAGAAAGCTGATGTAGTGGGTCGGTTACTCTGTGTAGGTTACAGAGTAGCCTACCCACTAGGTTACAGCTTGGTCCAAATCTGTAGCATAAGATAACTAGATAGATCTATCCGCTATCTGTCTTCCTACGGCTTATCTCACGACACTGTACAGGTACCAGATATACAATACAACTCATGACCCTCTCTCTGCCTTGCTTGCAACTCATCACTATTTCTCACCATTTTCAGCTACTTGCTTCGGGAAAGGCTGCTATTTTGCTGCCAACGCATCGTATTCTGCCATTGATACTTATTCTAAGCCGGATGCACAAGGACAGAAGTATATGTACCTGTGTCGTGTTCTGACAGGAGATTATACGACGGGGACGGCGAACATAATCTCACCTCCACTCAAGCCCTCCTCCACTAACAACACTGTCCGCTATGACAGTGTTGTCAATGATATGCAAAAGATTGCGATGTTTGTCATTTTCCACGACAATCAAGCCTACCCAGAATATTTGATTACATTCAAGTAGGAGAGCGCATGAGAGAGCACCAAATGATGCTTGGAGTGGTAATAGTATTCAATAGCTTATGTTAACAACAATACATTTTTAATCTGTTTGTTTTTTCACTGTGATACGCATTGCCTCTTTAATCTGTCAGCCACTTTGATGCTAAAATAGAATGTTAGTCTTGTCAGGATGCTATAAGATTAAAGTTAAAGGCTGTTATATATAATAAAAGGTTTGTATGATGGTATAATTATTGAAACTCATGCAAGGCTATATCAAAGTACATGAGCTATTACCAAAGCAAAATGTAGTGATTCAATTTTATACTACATAGATTGTAGATTGGGTGTGATTCTTTTCTTGTCTTGTGACGTTTTCTTTCTATAAACTTGAGAAAAATCCCACATTCCTACCTGCTCCTTAGCAAGCTAAACTGTACATGCCCAAAGTCTAACTCTGAATCAAAAATACACCACTCTATATTGGACTGCCTGGCTGTTTTCTTTTTTGTGTAATAGTTTTCATCTAGAAGGTTAATGTTACAGGCATTATAAGTCATTGAAACATAAACAGAGATCTCCCCGGTTTGAGATCAACACTGCTCTGTATGATGCACCACTTTCCTTGAGGGGCCACAAAAAGACTAAGTAGTGGTTAGATAATGAGGGACTACTTGGTAATTTACTCAGTATGCTCGGATCCAGAATTTCGACAAGGCTCTGCCTTTAGATTATCGTTTTAGTCTGATTTGTGAGACGACTCATTACCTAACAGTTCACTAGCAGTTAGTCTTCATTCATTTCTCATTTGTTCTGTAACTACTCAAAATGGTGTCATTGTACCTTATTGTAAATGTTGCCTTGGATTTTCAAATACTTTCTTAATGGCTGTATACAAACTCAAATAACCATGAAATAAAATACAAATCTCAATGAAACATGTCTCTGAGACAGTTACAGTGGCAAACATGTCATGGTTTAAGGTAGTAACAGCTCTAGGTCCCAGATTCAAGGACCTCGGGTGCCTGCCCACCCAGAGCAGAGATGGAAGAGGTGTGGCGAAAGCTGAATGAGATGCTTAAGGACAGGCAACCTGCACCACAGCCCTCCACAGAGGAAATGGAATCTGAGCCACCAAAGAAGAAGGCCCTCCTACTGATGGACACAAACATGCCCATGCTAAGCTTGCCCCATATTGCACAAAGGTACTTAGCTAAACCCTGTCTTCAACAGTGCCATGTGTGAGACTGTATGTTCTTCTGACTAGGCGGCACATTGTGCAGCAAGAAGAGGTCAGCTCTGTCATCTTAAAATGTCAGGCAAGCTAGTCTGCCTGAGAACTGGTTAAAAGAGTAGACTTTAAAGTTGACTGGATGTCATGCCCATGAGATGTTTATATCTAAAGTAAAAAACCCTCTTTCTCTTACCAGTGTGCATAGGACCTCCGTTGGAGCAATTACAAATGGAGATAAGGGAATATATTAAACAACTTACTGCTGTACATAAGCTTATATTCCAACAAGAAAAAGCAGAGTTCCAGAGCCAGAAGACGACCCACCAAGGGGGGTGGAGCCCGGTGATCAGGTCTACCTGAGGGTGTTCAGGAGACACTGGAATGAGCCAAGGAGAGAAGGGCCATACAAAGTGGTCAGAGCAACGCCAACAGCTATCCAGGTGGAAGGGAACACCACCTGGTACCATCTCAACCACTGCACCAAAACCACCCAGCCAAAGACGAGGGAGGAGCTTGGAAAAGATCGGGATGCAGACGCATCCAGACCTAACCAACCGCCCCAGGAAGATCAGACCCAGTCCAGTCAGGAGTTACAGCACCAAAGTGAGGATGCTGAAATAGATGAGTATGCTCCTGATACTCTATGGGCTCTGGCAGATGCCATTGGTTCAAGGATGGAGCCTGAGGAAGGAGGAAGCACCAATAACATGGCAGATCTGGAATAGCTAGTATTCACATATTGAGATCCATGATAGCGTCTAGGATGGAAAAAGAGATGGTCTTCACAGTGGGAGACATAGTTGAGTCAAAAAGGTTGGAATGGGAGTATGTGGGAAAGAACGGCCATGGTGATGATGACGATGAGAGGTATGGGCCAATGAAGGCTTAATCTCTGAAAGACGATTGAACTCCCCGAGAAGGCTCACATATGATCATGCTAGTAACCTTTCCATGTGAGCCACATCAGCGACCTGAAGACAAGGAAGAGATAAACTACAATACTGCCCAAAACCCCACATATGCATACAGCACACCAATACATGAAGATCATTGAATGAAAGAATGAACAATGTTCTCATTGGACAATACGGCATAAAGAAGACATGTAAAAAGAGTTCCAGAAAACCTGTAACATGATGTGTAATAATAATTGGGATGACGATTGTATACTGTTACTATTGAGAAATGGTTAAAGTATGAAATAGTTAAGTGTTTCAGAAATAATTAGATCATTCTTATATTCTCATTTACATAAGTATTTTGTTTTGCATGGCTGAAATACTTTTTTGTTGTTTCTTAGTATATCTTATTATTTTGTGTTTTTATGTTTTTGTGTTATGTATTTTTTAATACTCATATGATGTTTAGACTGTTCACGTCTTGCCAAAGAGTGATGATTCAGGTATAATGTTACGACTTATAGAGGGTACAAAGATGCAAGGCTCTGATTAAGTTACATGCTGCCGCTTACATAACATTTATAACTATGACAATTACGGTATATTCTTTTGCTTTTTATCATATTGATTTGTTTATCTCATTATAACCATTTTATTGTATAACCATTGATTATTGAATGATGAGTTCGGCCCCATGTGATATAACAAGAGGCAGTCCCGTTAAAAGGAGGTTTCCCTACAAAGATAGGTTTACTCCAGAGGACTGTGGAGGTATATGGTGATCTTTACTTCCTTCCTGTAATTGGGCGAAACAGAGAGGAAGACGTTTATCTCGATGTACCTCGTGCTGAGGGCCTCGGTCCTCTGATTAGAACCACATTTGTGGTCGGAGTATTTGACGCCTAAATCACTATATCCTTATGGAATGAGATGATTGTATTACGGAGACTGTCACAAAAAGGGTCTGAAATGCAATCACAAACGTTGGGGCTTAGTAAGCCCCAAAGGGGGGACTATGGGAGATATTTTCCATTACATTATTAAGAATGTCTTGCCAATATACTGTGTGTGCGTATCTAAGTGTGGAGAAATATAGAGAACAACCAGAGATAAACATGTCCACCCATGTTTATATGGAATGCTCTTTGCTTCCAATATGTTTATGTTGAAAGCAAGGCAGAAGCGCAGACTGAATGTCCAAACTAAACAGGGAGAGAATTTATGTGTATGTCCAAACTAAACAAGAGGCCCTGTTCTTGGGGAACAGGGAGAGAATCTATGCATATGGTATTCTATAGCGGTATCCTTATCGGGTTTGGAATGTTTGATGTAAACATGTGTGCATTGGGGCTTAAAAGACGGAGCCCGAGAAGGCAGCGCCAGTCTTCTCTGCAGATTTGACTCAGGCTTGTTGTTACTATTGGCTGTGACAAATAAAGTCTTTAACTTTCAAACTTTGGTCTTCCTGATCACCCTCTTACGAATGTCAGCACTGACAGCAGCACTGTATATATATATACTCTATATATAGTGGTGTCAATCGATTAAAAAAATGAATCACAATAACAATGTGATTAATCATGATTAATCACAAGTTTAAAATACTAGTATTTACTTTTATTTTGTATTTTGGGGGGGGAGATAAAACTAATGTGTGCTGTAATAAGGTGATGCAGCTTGAAACTGCGTGAAAATACGGGCTTTGGGCTCTGCAATGATATTACTTCTAGGCTCATAAATCCAAAAGTATAAGTCTGTTTGTTTCCATAGTTACATATATGTGACCGTCACGAGTGTGCCTACATTTTGATGTATAGATTGGAGTTAATATTGTGGGCGGGATGGCAGTTTTAAAAATAGATTGTGTTTTTTTTTCCCGTCTGCTCCACGCTCTAACGTGACGTCACCCGCTCTAACCCGGCGCAATACACACCCATGTTAAACTGTCTGAGGAGCTGAAAAATCAATTAAGTCTGAACTGTAATTGTGTCAAAAGTATGAATGTTATGAAAATTGTGAAATCATGTGTGAATTCATCCAAGTTTCCTGAACGTTTTAATGTTTGAATGGAGTTTCTACCTGAATGTATGACTGAATGGGAAGAGGTTGAATATGAGTGGTTTTGGACACATTTTGAACACTCACCCCCATTCATTTCAATGGGGCAAAAATGCTGTTAAATGTTGAATATTTCGGAAAGTAATAATGGTATGTACAAACAAATTAGTAGCACTCGATTCCCGGTCAAGGCGCACGTTTTGATGTATTTTTTGCGTGTGTGCTGGCAACGCTGTGAGACTAGTTCCGCGCCGAAAAAACGGCGGAAGAATAAATAATAAAAAAAAAGATAAGTATGCAGGAGAGTAATAGTGTGCTTTGCATTGCAAAGGCACCCTAACTAGAAAAATTCCAGGGAAATTTTGAGGGTGCCTACTAAGCAAGCAATAACACACACACACACACACACACACACACACAGATGTGTAGGAGAGGAGTAGAGAGATACACGTATGTACTTTGAAGTAATGTTTCATGAGCAATACCTAAAAATAAAATTGTACTTTTGTATTAGCAAGGTCATTACTAGGTCTTGATCTTAAATCAACAATTAGGTCTACATACACAAAGCACACACACAGCATAAACACAACATAAAATACATAGGCCTAGACTCAAAACACACACACACACAAAGTATACAGACAAAAAATAGATTGTGTGTTATATGAAATGACGGCCACACCCCTTCTCACACGTGTGTGGGGGCGTGGCTATGGCGTCACCTCCATAGCCACGCCCCTTCTGTGTGCACGACGAGGGGGCGTGGCTATGGCGGGGGCCTATACTCAAAAACACACACACACACAGCATAAACGCCCCCTAAACACACGTGTGTGTGTCTCTGTGTTTGGCGAGGGGGCGTGGCCCCTTCTGTATGAGCGACGAGGGGGCGTGGCTATGGCGTCACCGCCATTGGCGCAACGAGGGGGCGTGGCTATGGCGTCACCGCCATTGACACCATTTTGATTGGCGCCATTTTGGCGTCTATAAATATTACACCACCACACGCCATTACGCCAAACACAGACGCCATTTTGACACCATTTTGATTGGCACCATTTTGGCACAACATAAAACACAACATAAAATACAACGAGGGGGCGTGGCTATGGCGTCACCGCCATTGGCGCGACGAGGGGTGTGTGTGTGTGTGCGTGTGTGTGTCCACACATTACAAGCGGGACAAAAACTGCTTAGTCATTGTTGTCATGTAATTTAATGAGCTGATTGGGTAGGGGCACCTGTCATTTCGAGGCTCATAAATCAAAAAGTATAAGTCCCTTTGTTTCCATAGTTACATATATGTGACCGTCACGAGTGTAGCTACATTTTGATGTATAGATTACGTATGTGGAGTTAATATTGTGGGCGGGATGGCAGTTTTAAAATGGCGTGATCAGTGGTGGAAACCTTCTGTCGCAGGAGGGTGACAGCTTGAAACTGCGTGAAAATACGGGCTTTGGAGTCTGCAATGATGTTACTTCTAGGCTCATAAATCCAAAACTATAAGTCTGTTTGTTTCCATAGTTACATATATGTGACCGTCACGAGTGTGGCTACATTTACATAGATTACGTATGTGGAGTTAATATTGTGGGCGGGATGGCAGTTTTCGTCTGCTCTCCGCTCTAACCTGACGTCACCCGCTCTAACCCGGCGCAATACACACCCATGTTAAACTGTCTGAGGAGCTGAAAAATCAATTAAGTCTGAACTGTAATTGTGTCAAAAGTATGAATGTTATGAAAATTGTGAAATCATGTGTGAATTCATCCAAGTTTCCTGAACGTTTTAATGTTTGAATGGAGTTTCTACCTGAATGTATGACTGAATGGGAAGAGGTTGAATATGAGTGGTTTTGGACACATTTTGAACACTCACCCCCATTCATTTCAATGGGGCAGAAATGCTGTTAAATGTTGAGACTAGTGAGACTAGTTCCGCGCCGAAAATGTGTACGGAAGAATAATAATAAAAAAAAAAAATAATAATAAAAAAGATAAGTATGCAGGAGAGTAATAGTGTGCTTTGCATTGTAAAGGCACCCTAATTACTCGCTGAATTTATCTGGTATGTTTACCATCCTCACTTCCGGGCTTCACTGATTCGCTAGTCAAGGGATAGCCCTCCACCAATCAGATTGGTCAGACTGAACGACTGGTAGTGGCCGATTACACATGTTGAATCGGCTGAAAAGAATGCCGATGACATTAACGACGGCCGACCTCACCGAACACACCAAAGAGACTCATGTCACCGACCTCTCAAGACTCTCCGACGCCCGATTTTCGGCCCGGTGTGTGGCGGCCTTTAGGCACACTGCTCCAACAACATTGATGTGCCATACATGTTAGTGGTTCTTGTTGTTGTTGTTGCTGTCAGATGAGTTTTTTTTGTTGACAGAAATATGTGGACTCTGATAGTGGAACCAACTATATTTTGGTGTTGGTGGTGGCGGATATTTGACAAACTATGGGTGTTGGTGATGGTCAGGGTGCAGTGTGTGAGCACCTATCAGATGTGTCTCATCCAACAGCCTAATATTGTGTGAAGTTTTATGTCACTTTGACAAAGGCATTGCAAATTGTGGGGGTGTGTCTGGTGGCTGGCTTAATTAGCCTCATCTGGCCCAGCTAGAGTCGAGGGTGGGTGGGGCTACAAACCTGTGGTGCATTGCCTAATCAGTGCACCACAGGTTAAGTCAGCCACCAGCACACACACTCAGGGAGTGCTAGCAGCTAGCGAGTGTACCATCTGTGCTGTCCATGACATGTCATGTTTCTATTCATGTCACGTCTTCAATCTTTGCAATAAAACAGACTTTTCAACACCACCCTGCCTGTGTCCTTGGAGGAGCCCTGAGAAAAGCTCGAGTGGCACGGGTCGCACGAGCGGGTGGCATAAACTCGACTACATTGGTACCACAAACGGGACCCTCCAGGGGAAAAAAAACACACGGCCACCTCCCAGCACCAGCCCTTCTCTCATGGCTGCCTGTTGCTAGCCATGCAACAAGCCTGGAGCAGTCAAGACCAAGCCATGCCTCTGCCAGCCTGGACATCAGCAGAAGGCCCCCATGCTCCGGGACGGAGATGGGGGACTGAGCCATGTCGCCCAATGGAGGTTGGCCCAAGCAAGGGCTGTACCAGGCTCTCCAACAAGCTCTACCACAGCCTAGCTGCCAATCCCCACCCAGCCCACAACCAGTGACACCTCCACCATTCAAGGCAGCAGCCCGGGCCTTCGGTCTCCAGGATGGAGGGGGAGGGGATCTTGGCAGGCCACATTGGGGAACATGCATGGATGGTCTAGGGACACCTCCACCAACAAATGCAGCAGCCCCGGTCTCCAGGGTGGAGGGGGAGTTGGCGGGTTGGCTTGGGACAGTGGGGTCGGGGTTTTTTTTTTTTTTTTAATTTTAGGTATGGTAACCCTGTAAACAGTCTGGTTTATTGCGAAGATTGTGATGAATGACAGAGCAGGTGGAATAACGCTAGCATGCTAGTGCTGTCTGAGTGTGTGCTGATGGCTGACTTAACCTGTGGTGCACTGATTTAGGCAGTGCACCACAGTTTTGTTGCACCACCCACCCCTGACTCTAGCTTGTCCAGGTGAGGCTAATAAAGCCAACCAGCAAACACACACACTCCCACACAAATACATTGGACTTTACTTGAATATGTTCTGAATCTCACTCGTGCAATTGAAACTTCTGCAGGACTTAGACGTTATACAACATTCAGTACTCGTAATGCATTGCCTTACTATTGATGACAAAGTCAGCAAGGTCAAAACTGAAGGTCACAAATCAGTTTCAAGTGAAGGGATTATAAGCACAGAATTCTGAGTGTGTGCAGACAGTGGAAAGTAAAGTAATTGGAATGAACGGGTGCTATTGTTTCTATATGAACTATGAGCCGTTCCCATAGCGGAGCAGTCCAAACCTTCCTGAATTTGAATGATTATCAGTTGCAATCAATCGCCAGGACATTGAACAACATGATTACAAAATACTTGTGATACATACTAAGTACAGCGTGGCACACTGCCATCTATCACTTTTGTTGTCTAGTCTAAAGGCCCAGGCATTTCAGTCTATGCATTTCAGGTCAAGTCCAACTTTAGCATTATTCAGACCGCATGATTTAATGTTCTCATAGGCTTTAATGCATCATAGGCTACAGTAGAACACATTCGGAGTTACACTGCAAAAGACTATTTAGTTGAAATACTGTCAATACTGTACTATATTGTTCAATGACAGATGGGCTTGCCTATGTGTTGCCTCATATTAAAATAATTGGAGACAAAAATATTTAGCATTTTATCAAAAGTTAATCTTCTCTTCAACATGAATTTTTTTTGCTCTTACTTCAACAATCCAAAAAGTATCTAATTCTGTCTGTCTGTGTCTGTCTCCAGGGAAGAAGGGAGCTGGTGGTGTCGGGGGAGATGGGCGGGGCTTCATCCGTGTTCCGTCTGTAGAGGGGGCGGAGCATGACGGGATGACGCAGTACGGCTCCTGAGGTTAAGCAGAGAGTTGGACAGGCCCAGGCAATGAGAAGACACACACACACACACACGTCTTCCATCTTGAGCCTTCTGATACCATCTGTATTAAGAGCCAGACAGTGCTCCCTCACCACCACCACTACAAGCGCCATCTCCTCCATTCAACTCGAACCGCCAGCGACAGAATCAATGAAAGCCCGACCGCCAAGTCCACACCGCAGGGACCCGGTCAGGCTGGATGGCTGACAAAGCATCTGCCGCTGACACATCGCTCGGCGTGAAACCGCTTGCGTTGTTAACCTATGTCTTAATTTAGTCTCATTGTGATTTCTTATTGTGTTGACAAGGAGAGAAGCCTTCCCCAAGCAATTATGCTGTAGAAATCTGTAAGACCATAGGCGTAAAACGTCTATCATTGTGGATATCCACTGATATGTGCTTGATGCATGGGTTTAATAAATTAATAAAATCTCTGAAATTATGTTACGTTCAATGATTCATGTTTTTTCTGTCTTTCAAACGTAGTATAGACTTCCAACTCATTACTCTCCTGCTGTACATATATCCCTCAGCTCTACACTGCCGTCTCCGCCGTTCGTTCACATACAGTGCTGCTTGAATGTATGAGCAGTTTAGAGTTCAATCAAATGAGACATCCTTAGGAAAAGGTTTGGGCAACACAGATTAAAAGAGAGAGGAAACCAACCAAACCACTGTAGTGCCATGGTGTACCTAGGACATCAGGAAGAAGGTACTTTCAGCCCATCAGTCTGGGGAAAGCTATAAGACCATCTCCAAAAGATTCCAGCTCCATCCATCCACTGTAAGACAAATCATTTACAAATGGAGGGCATTCAACATGACCGTAACTCTGACCAGAAGTGGACGCCCATCAAAACGAAAAATAATAAAAATAATAAATCAGGTAAAGGCCAACCCACACATCACCTCTAGAGAGTTGTAGACCTCTCTGGCAGCATCTGGGGTAAATGTACATGTGTCTACAATGAGACGAAAATGTAATAGACATGACATTCATGGGAGGGTTGCTCGAAAGAAGCCTCTGCTCTCAAAGAACAAATGTGTGCTGTAATAAAGAAATGCATCACACACTGGTAAGAGAAAGAGGGTTTTTTACTTTAGTATAACATCTCATGGCATGACTCCAGTCAACTTAAAGTCTACTCTTTTAACCAGTTGCTCAGGCAGACTAGCTTGCTGACATTTTAAGATGACAGAGCTGACCTCTTCTTCTGCACAATGTGGCCTGTCAGAGAAAACAGTCTCACACATGGCACTGTTGAAGCAGGTTTAGCTAAGTACCTTTGTGCAATATGGGCAAGCTTAGCATGGGCATGTTTGTGTCCATCAGTAGGAGGGCCATCTTCTTCTTTGGTGGCTCAGATTCCATTTCCTCTGTGGAGGGCTGTGGTGTCAGGTTGCCTGTCCTTAAGCATCTCAATTCAGCTTTCGCCACACCTCTTCCATCTCTGCTCTGGGTGGGCAGGCACCCGAGGTCCTTGAATCTGGGACCTAGAGCTGTTACTACCTTAAACCATGACATGTTTGCCACTGTAACTGTCTCAGAGACATGTTTCATTGAGATTTGTATTTTATTTCATGGTTATTTGAGTTTGTATACAGCCATTAAGAAAGTATTTGAAAATCCAAGGCAACATTTACAATAAGGTACAATGACACCATTTTGAGTAGTTACAGAACAAATGAGAAATGAATGAAGACTAACTGCTAGTGAACTGTTAGGTAATGAGTCGTCTCACAAATCAGACTAAAACGATAATCTAAAGGCAGAGCCTTGTCGAAATTCTGGATCCGAGCATACTGAGTAAATTACCAAGTAGTCCCTCATTATCTAACCACTACTTAGTCTTTTTGTGGCCCCTCAAGGAAAGTGGTGCATCATACAGAGCAGTGTTGATCTCAAACCGGGGAGATCTCTGTTTATGTTTCAATGACTTATAATGCCTGTAACATTAACCTTCTAGATGAAAACTATTACACAAAAAAGAAAACAGCCAGGCAGTCCAATATAGAGTGGTGTATTTTTGATTCAGAGTTAGACTTTGGGCATGTACAGTTTAGCTTGCTAAGGAGCAGGTAGGAATGTGGGATTTTTCTCAAGTTTATAGAAAGAAAACGTCACAAGACAAGAAAAGAATCACACCCAATCTACAATCTATGTAGTATAAAATTGAATCACTACATTTTGCTTTGGTAATAGCTCATGTACTTTGATAGAGCCTTGCATGAGTTTCAATAATTATACCATCATACAAACCTTTTATTATATATAACAGCCTTTAACTTTAATCTTATAGCATCCTGACAAGACTAACATTCTATTTTAGCATCAAAGTGGCTGACAGATTAAAGAGGCAATGCGTATCACAGTGAAAAAACAAACAGATTAAAAATGTATTGTTGTTAACATAAGCTATTGAATACTATTACCACTCCAAGCATCATTTGGTGCTCTCTCATGCGCTCTCCTACTTGAATGTAATCAAATATTCTGGGTAGGCTTGATTGTCGTGGAAAATGACAAACATTGCAATCTTTTGCATATCATCGACAACACTGTCATAGCGGACAGTGTTGTTAGTGGAGGAGGGCTTGAGTGGAGGTGAGATTATGTCCGCCGTCCCCGTCGTATAATCTCCTGTCAGAACACGACACAGGTACATATACTTCTGTCCTTGTGCATCCGGCTTAGAATATTTATCAATGGCAGAATACGATGCGTTGGCAGCAAAATAGCAGCCTTTCCCGAAGTAAGTAGCTGAAAATGGTGAGAAATAGTGATGAGTTGCAAGCAAGGCAGAGAGAGGGTCATGAGTTGTATTGTATATCTGGTACCTGTACAGTGTCGTGAGATAAGCCGTAGGAAGACAGATAGCGGATAGATCTATCTAGTTATCTTATGCTACAGATTTGGACCAAGCTGTAACCTAGTGGGTAGGCTACTCTGTAACCTACACAGAGTAACCGACCCACTACATCAGCTTTCTATTAAAAAGTTGTTTTCGGGTTTGGTTTTCCTTGACTAGTGTCAGCAGAACCTGGGATATAGCATACCATAACCATAAATAGTGTAATGTTTGCAATATGTTCCAGATATTTTGAGTCTTATCTCACCATTCTTCCCTGCATAACTCCTGTTGAAACCATATTCGTTGATAGCCTTGATAGTGGTGTGGCAGGCTCCATGAAAGAGACGCTTCTCATTGTTCTGGTGGCCGTTCCTCGATTCCATGTCTTGCTTTTTAATCTGAAGGCCCTTCCACATACTGGCAGACTGAATCCTTTCAATCTGAGGGTTAACAACATAACATTACATAACATAACAACATAACATAACATAATTATACATGGCTGTAATTAGCTTAGATACATTTTTTGTTCTCACTGTGTAAATAAATTAATTTAAGGTACATAGTCATGGCAAATTGTTGTGAATGACAACAAAAAAGTTACTCTTCAGGTACAGTTAAATATTCACCAATTAAATGTCTTGTTACCTTAATAACAGTATTGTTGCATGTGCTACTGAACAGTTGTAGCACTTCATTGTATTCTGGCGTTTGTTGCTGGATGGGGACAACGTGACATTGGCTGCCACTTGGAATTGGCTCCCAGTTACTTGGCAATTGTACGGCATCAACATCATCTGTAATTTCACATTGAAGTCATTATTTTGGAAATGCATTCTAACTCAGAGTCAATTTATATCGGTGTTCTAGCCTCCACTCCACCATCCACTAAGTTTTCACAGTTTATTGAATAGTTAGAAAAAGATGTCTACCTTTCTGTTTGTCATAGCGTCTGATTTGCAAGATGTTGTCTCGGTTATCCATGGCAGATCCATTTTGCAGATTGACCTTGTACGTATGGCCCTGGATGTCAGCATCTACAAGACGCTGACTGTTTCTGTGAGCTTGCTCAAGCAGGTAGCTGGAGGTGGCGTCAATGCTCTGGAATTGTGCACCCTTAGGCTGGTACTGCCAGTCAATTGTCTCTAGAGTCTGCTTGATCTCCATCTCTTCTCTGATGTTCTCTAACAT
The DNA here is from genome assembly GCA_002895965.2 of Coryphaenoides rupestris. Lineage (NCBI taxonomy): Eukaryota > Metazoa > Chordata > Actinopteri > Gadiformes > Macrouridae > Coryphaenoides > Coryphaenoides rupestris. The sequence goes on along the minus strand of PIJE02001533.1, from coordinate 35,285 downwards.
AGTCTGTATTTTAGCGGTGGCTTCAAGCACATTTTTGGTGAACCCCTCTACGGTAATACTGTCATCTTCGATCTTCACAATAACGTTCATGGTCTTCTGAATGTCATTAATGTCCTGAATATTTGCTTTAGATAAGTCGAGGGATGGTTTTTTTTTAATGGTTTGTTTTCTCTGCTCTTTGTTTATCAGGTCAGTGATCCACATTATCGCCTGGTCAACCGTAGCCAGTGAACTACCACAGATGTGGAAGCAGGCAGACTCTATTGGTGGAGCATCCAAGGCGTGTTTTTGTGTTTTGCCTAAACCAAAAAAAGCTGAAAAAAGCCAAAATATTATTATTATTAACAAATTCAAACACAACAGTTAAGTCATCATCATGTCATCATCATGTGCAGTATTACCTCTCATCTCCTCTCATCATCATGTGCAATGTTCTCAATGTCATGTGCGATACTTCTTCTCAATATTATCCTTGCTATATTACCATGCTACATTACCTTTCATCATCATGTGCAACATTCTTAATATTCTTAATATCATGTGCAACACTACTACATCAAAGTCTTATCTGCATTACATTCACATCAGATTTTCTATTAGCTGTTTACTCTCTTCTAAAAGACTATTTTAATGCTATATATATTTTACTTTATCTTCTACTTTTTGACCTTTCTTTTTTCCTTTGTTTTACTTCTACTTTTTATCTACTGCTGAGAGTAGGCTTTCTCAATGCAGAATTATGATGGCTTTGCCTAAGTTCCTGAGTGTTTTTATTAATTATGAGGTCTGCACTCTGTGTGACTTTTTTGTATGAAAAGTGCTATACAAATAAAGTTGGCTGCTGCCCAGGGTGCCACCGGAAGTGATGACCATCATCACCGCTGTGTCTCCAACTTATACTATGCATAATCACCTAAGGTCACTAGTTAGGCATTATTTATATTATGTATTTACATTAAGGGCATTTGGGGGCAAGAGGAAAAGAGGCCGGCCGAGAAATACCTGGCAAAGGGACCTCCTGACAGACACCAGAAAGATGGGATACACCTGAAATCAGCTTGAGAGGAAGGCCCAGGACAGAGAACTCTGGAGAACTGTTGTTGTTGGCCTATGCCCCAGGAGGGGTGATGGGCTTAACTAACTAACTTTTATCCAAAGCGACTTACAAAGAGTATATTTGTTGAAAGAAAACGCTGTGGTACATTAAGATAAAAATAGAGCAGGTTTCAAGCATTCATAATTGCAAGGTTAATGGAATATTTATATTCTTATAGTTTTTATAGCTTCATTATCTATTAACAACTTGTGATTTTTGACTGCAGTACCCATTTTAAACACTTAGTGTTATTGTTACATATGCGGATCTAGGATGAATGTGAACATATCTCATTATCCCAAATACATACAAATACAGTACATATACTAGTGTTGTAGTACTCGGTCTTGGTCTCGAGACCACATTTTGAAGGTCTTGGTCTCGTCTTGCAATCTACTGCATTTTTACTTGGTCTTGGACAAGAAGGACTCAGAATTTTATTTCAAGACCAAATCTAGTATATCTGTATTTTGGTTCATTAGAGACTCACCTTTCAAGTGGAGATGTGTTCTTCATACATTGATTTTGACAGCAGTTATTGGTTGCTACTTTTGAAGGCACCATATGGCAACTTACTTTCCACTGAAATAATTTTCTACTGCAGGCCAACAGGCTTTACATTTCAAATTAATATTTTGTCTATATAACCACTATATACTAGATAGTAGCACACTCCTGCATACAGATACATACTGAGTATATTCTCTACTGCCCGTTTCAACTTTGTCAGAGAACACTTGGACAAACCAGAGGCCTTCTGGAAGTCCATTCTCTGGACAGATGAGTCCAAGATAGAATGATTTGGTCACAATCAAAACCGCCATGTTTGGAGAAAAGCCAACACTGCATATACCAAGAAAAGAACCTCCTCCCAAAAGTGAAGCATGGTGGTGGAAATGTGAAGGTCTGGGGCAGCTTTTCTGCCTCCGTACCTGGACGACTCCATATTATCCAGGGAAACATGAATTATCATGCCTATCAACAAATTCTTGAAGCTGGGCCGAAAATGGGTTCTGCCACAAGACAACGACCCAAAGCATACCAGCAATGGGACCAAGGAATGGCTTGAAAAGGAAGAGGATTCCTATTCTGTATTTGCCTAGTCAAAGTCCGGACCTCAAGCCTATAAAAATGTTGTGGCTTGACCTGAAGCCGGCGGTACATGTCAGATGTCCATCCAACCGCTCTCAACTGGCTGAGTTCTGCAAGGAGATGTGGGCAAAAACAGCAGATGCGAGAGACTGGTCAGTGGTTACAGAAGACGTTTGGTTGAAGTAATGGCTGCAAAAGGAGGTCACAAGCTACTAACTAAAAGGGTTCACATACTTTCGCACGTCAAATTTTCCGTTTTTGTAAGATAAACTACCCTGGAAATCCAGAGTTCTCGCGAGAGCACAATTTGAATTTGCTCAGCGAGTACTCTGGTAATGAGTAACATGCTCATTAGCTATGCCCGTTGTTTCGAACATCAACCAATCACATCGGTGTATCTGATATAGGCGGGCCAGAGGCGGGCTAAACAGATGACGTCAGCGCTGCAACGGAATCAGTCCGGAATCAGTCAGTATATGGAAGGCCAACTAGGAATATCAGTAAACATTGCAAGATGGCTATCGAAAATGTTGACTGAGTATCTGTACAAACTAGGGATGCACTGATACCACTTTTTTTCAGACCGAATACCGATACGAGTACTTAATAAAACCATTACAGTTCTAATGACTTTGAAAACATGTTATTTTTTGTCTGGGGGGGGTGCTCTGTTAATTCATTACCAGACCTACAGCTTTCTAGATGTGGGTCTGGATTTCCAGGCTAGAGATAAACCTCTTTTCTTGAATAAATAATGAAAATACATTTTTCTTGTGTGTCCATTATTTGGAAAGTCTGCTTTACAAATTGGTGTTTGGATATACATTTAATAAGGTTTTTTTTGTCTCGAGGTTCAAACATTCAAGCAGTACTGTATATATATATACTCTATATATAGTGGTGTCAATCGATTAAAAAAATGAATCACAATAACAATGTGATTAATCATGATTAATCACAAGTTTAAAATACTAGTATTTACTTTTATTTTGTATTTTGGGGGGGAGATAAAACTAATGTGTGCTGTAATAAAGAAATGCATCACACACTGGTAAGAGAAAGAGGGTTTTTTACTTTAGTATAACATCTCATGGCATGACTCCAGTCAACTTAAAGTCTACTCTTTTAACCAGTTGCTCAGGCAGACTAGCTTGCTGACATTTTAAGATGACAGAGCTGACCTCTTCTTCTGCACAATGTGGCCTGTCAGAGAAAACAGTCTCACACATGGCACTGTTGAAGCAGGTTTAGCTAAGTACCTTTGTGCAATATGGGCAAGCTTAGCATGGGCATGTTTGTGTCCATCAGTAGGAGGGCCATCTTCTTCTTTGGTGGCTCAGATTCCATTTCCTCTGTGGAGGGCTGTGGTGCAGGTTGCCTGTCCTTAAGCATCTCATTCAGCTTTCGCCACACCTCTTCCATCTCTGCTCTGGGTGGGCAGGCACCCGAGGTCCTTGAATCTGGGACCTAGAGCTGTTACTACCTTAAACCATGACATGTTTGCCACTGTAACTGTCTCAGAGACATGTTTCATTGAGATTTGTATTTTATTTCATGGTTATTTGAGTTTGTATACAGCCATTAAGAAAGTATTTGAAAATCCAAGGCAACATTTACAATAAGGTACAATGACACCATTTTGAGTAGTTACAGAACAAATGAGAAATGAATGAAGACTAACTGCTAGTGAACTGTTAGGTAATGAGTCGTCTCACAAATCAGACTAAAACGATAATCTAAAGGCAGAGCCTTGTCGAAATTCTGGATCCGAGCATACTGAGTAAATTACCAAGTAGTCCCTCATTATCTAACCACTACTTAGTCTTTTTGTGGCCCCTCAAGGAAAGTGGTGCATCATACAGAGCAGTGTTGATCTCAAACCGGGGAGATCTCTGTTTATGTTTCAATGACTTATAATGCCTGTAACATTAACCTTCTAGATGGAAACTATTACACAAAAAGAAAACAGCCAGGCAGTCCAATATAGAGTGGTGTATTTCTGATTCAGAGTTAGACTTTGGGCATGTACAGTTTAGCTTGCTAAGGAGCAGTAAGTGTCTCTGACAAAGTTGAAACGGGCAGCTTTGTTCTTTGAGAGCAGAGGCTTCTTTCGAGCAACCCTCCCATGAATGTCATGTCTATTACATTTTCGTCTCATTGTAGACAACATGTACATTTACCCCAGATGCTGCCAGAGAGGTCTACAACTCTCTAGAGGTGATGTGTGGGTTGGCCTTTACCTGATTTATTATTTTTATTATTTTTTCGTTTTGATGGGCGTCCACTTCTGGTCAGAGTTACGGTCATGTTGAATGCCCCTCCATTTGTAAATGATTTGTCTTACAGTGGATGGATGGAGCTGGAATCTTTTGGAGATGGTCTTATAGCTTTCCCCAGACTGATGGGCTGAAAGTACCTTCTTCCTGATGTCCTAGGTACACCATGGCACTACAGTGGTTTGGTTGGTTTCCTCTCTCTTTTAATCTGTGTTGCCCAAACCTTTTCCTAAGGATGTCTCATTTGATTGAACTCTAAACTGCTCATACATTCAAGCAGGCACTGTATGTGAACGAACGGCGGAGACGGCAGTGTAGAGCTGAGGGATATATGTACAGCAGGAGAGTAATGAGTTGGAAGTCTATACTACGTTTGAAAGACAGAAAAACATGAATCATTGAACGTAACATAATTTCAGAGATTTTATTAATTTATTAAACCCATGCATCAAGCACATATCAGTGGATATCCACAATGATAGACGTTTTACGCCTATGGTCTTACAGATTTCTACAGCATAATTGCTTGGGGAAGGCTTCTCTCCTTGTCAACACAATAAGAAATCACAATGAGACTAAATTAAGACATAGGTTAACAACGCAAGCGGTTTCACGCCGAGCGATGTGTCAGCGGCAGATGCTTTGTCAGCCATCCAGCCTGACCGGGTCCCTGCGGTGTGGACTTGGCGGTCGGGCTTTCATTGATTCTGTCGCTGGCGGTTCGAGTTGAATGGAGGAGATGGCGCTTGTAGTGGTGGTGGTGAGGGAGCACTGTCTGGCTCTTAATACAGATGGTATCAGAAGGCTCAAGATGGAAGACGTGTGTGTGTGTGTGTGTCTTCTCATTGCCTGGGCCTGTCCAACTCTCTGCTTAACCTCAGGAGCCGTACTGCGTCATCCCGTCATGCTCCGCCCCCTCTACAGACGGAACATGGATGAAGCCCCGCCCATCTCCCCCGACACCACCAGCTCCCTTCTTCCCTGGAGACAGACACAGACAGACAGAATTAGATACTTTTTGGATTGTTGAAGTAAGAGCAAAAAAAATTCATGTTGAAGAGAAAGATTAACTTGTCTTTTGCAGTGTAACTCCGAATGTGTTCTACTGTAGCCTATGATGCATTAAAGCCTATGAGAACATTAAATCATGCGGTCTGAATAATGCTAAAGTTGGACTTGACCTGAAATGCATAGACTGAAATGCCTGGGCCTTTAGACTAGACAACAAAAGTGATAGATGGCAGTGTGCCACGCTGTACTTAGTATGTATCACAAGTATTTTGTAATCATGTTGTTCAATGTCCTGGCGATTGATTGCAACTGATAATCATTCAAATTCAGGAAGGTTTGGACTGCTCCGCTATGGCAACGGCTCATAGTTCATATAGAAACAATAGCACCCGTTCATTCCAATTACTTTACTTTCCACTGTTCGTCCTACAGAAGATCCGGGCTGCGGTCCGCGGTGAGGAGGCAGCCCACGGACTCCAGTGACCCAGGATGTAGCAAGGTCAAAGGTGAGCGCAGAGCCGACCAATCGATTTTGTAATCTTTAAAGGCGCCCACAGATCAAGACGACCGTCTGGCGACGACCCGATCGTCACCAGAAAATGGAGTCTGGCGATTAATCTCCCCGACTCGGTCAAAAAAGTGTGAGGGGCACACCTAGACGACGAGATGTAATGTCTCCAAAACAGCAGGCGGTGCTAATCTGTATTGTGGTCCAAAAAAAACCGAAAACCGGAAATACCAGGACCTCTCTCTAGACCAAAACACAGCATGCTGTCATCAGTCATTGTTGTCAGCAGAGAGTGAGTAGTCAAGAAGGATTGTAGTTGTAACTAGAAAAATTCCAGGGAACTTTTGAGGGTGCCTGCGAAGCAAGCAATAACACACACACACACACACACACACACACAGATGTGTAGGAGAGGAGTAGAGAGATACACGTATGTACTTTGAAGTAATGTTTCATGAGCAATACCTAAAAATGAAATTGTACTTTTGTATTAGCAAGGTCATTACTAGGTCTTGATCTTAAATCAACAATTAGGCCTACATACACAAAGCACACACACAGCATAAACACAACATAAAATACATAGGCCTGTACTCAAAGCACACACACACACACAGTATACAGACAAAAAAATAGATTGTGTGTTATATGAAATGACGGCCACACCCCTTCTCACACGTGTGTGGGGGTTCTGTATGAGTGACGAGGGGGCGTGGTTATGGCGTCACCGCCATTGGCGTAGAGCCCTGCAATGGAGCCCGAGGCCCGGGGGGCCCGAAAGCCCGACAGCCCGAGGGCCGGGCCTCGGGCCAATTATCACATCATTAGCTCTGATACGGGCCGGGCTCGGGGTTTTTTTTCTCTCTCTCTCAATTAAATTAAATTAAATTCAAAGAGGCTCTATTACCACCAGCAGCAGCAGCAGTGAGCGTGCGTTCAGCGCCGCTGGAAGAGTAATAGAGGAGAGGAGGACTGGACTGGCCCCTGAAACCGTGGATGCGATTCTTTTCCTTCATGATGCAAAGTGACTTAAAAAGACATGTTGCCATGTTAAGCGGCTGACAGTTTTTGTGTGATTGGACGTTTTTTTTATTATTATCATGGGCGTAGAATTTAGAGGGGACGCTGGGGACATGTCCCCACCAATATCCACACCTCACGGTTGCGTAATTGCGCATCCTTGGCGCAATATCTGTGATGTCCCCACCAAAGTCCAAAACAAAAATACGCCCTTGATTATTATTATTCTTGGAATGGCCTGTTTTGGTGAATTTTATTTTAGTCAAGGCTTACTCGGGTAAGACAAGCTGTTTTCTCTGTTAATAATAGCGTAACTGTTTCTCCGCACTTCCGTGTGCTTATTGTTCCAATGGTTTTTATAGGCTACGTTTAATAATAAACACTTATACGCTTTAAGTGTTGAGTTGTTTTTTGTAGCCTATTCACTGGGATATAATTTGTAGTAGCCTATTCAACATTGATCTGATATGTAGCCAATGGATCAACTGTTAATCGCCACGCAGCTGCTCGTCACTCACTTCAGAAAATAAAAAAATTATTTAACTGCCTACAAAATGCTTCAAACTTTTTCCTAAAATAACTTAAAATTGAAATGAAACTAAATATAACCACTTATGTGCTCAAATAAGGTCGGAAGTCTATAACTAGACCTGTCGCATATGGGCAACAAGTCTAGTTTGCGACATTAGTCGCAAATATGGGAGGTTAAAAAAATGTCGGACTTAATTCGGGCCTGAGAGTTCTAATAATGTGGCGGGCCGGGCCGGGCTGGGGCCTCACTCTCTCGGGCCAGGACCGGGCTAGGGCCTACTTTCCAGGCCCGCGCAGTCCTCTACATTGGCGTGACAAGGGGGCGTGGCTATGGCGTCACCGCCATTGACACCATTTTGATTGGCGCCATTTTGGCGTCTATAAAAATTACACCACCACACGCCATTACGCCAAACACAGACGCCATTTTGACACCATTTTGATTGGCACCATTTTGGCGCAACATAAAATACATAGGCCTATACTCAAAAACACACACACACACACACAGCATAAACGCCCCCTAAACACACGTGTGTGTCTCTGTGTTTGGCGAGGGGGCGTGGCTATAGCGTCACCGCCATAGCCACGCCCCTTCTGTGTGCGCGACGAGGGGGCGTGGCTGTCGTGTCACCGCCATTGGCGCAACGAGGGGGCGTGGCTATGGCGGAGGCCTATACTCAAAAACACACACACACACACACAGCATAAACGCCCCCTAAACACACGTGTGTGTGTCTCTGTGTTTGGCGAGGGGGCGTGGCTATGGCGTCACCGCCATTGGCGCGACGAGGGGGCGTGGCTATGGCGTCACCGCCATTGACACCATTTTGATTGGCGCCATTTCGGCGTCTAAAAATTACACCACCACACGCCATTACGCCAAACACAGACGCCATTTTGACACCATTTTGATTGGCACCATTTTGGTGCAACATAAAACACAACATAAAATACATAGGCCTATACTCAAAAACACACACACACACACACAGCATAAACGCCCCCTAAACACACGTGTGTGTGCCTCTGTGTTTGGCGAGGGGGCGTGGCTACGGCGTCACCGCCATAACCACGCCCCTTCTGTGTGCGCGATGAGGGGGCGTGGCTATGGTGTCACTGCCATTGGCGCCACATAACAAGCGGGGACAAAAACTGCTAACTAATATTGTGGGCGGGATGGCAGTTTAAAAAATAGATATATATTTTTTTTTCGTCTGCTCTCCGCTCTAACCTGACGTCACCCGCTCTGACCCGGCGCAATACACACCCATGTTAAACTGTCTGAGGAGCTGAAAAATCAATTAAGTCTGAACTGTAATTGTGTCAAAAGTATGAATGTTATGAAAATTGTGAAATCATGTGTGAATTCATCCAAGTTTCCTGAACGTTTTAATGTTTGAATGGAGTTTCTACCTGAATGTATGACTGAATGGGAAGAGGTTGAATATGAGTGGTTTTGGACACATTTTGAACACTCACCCCCATTCATTTCAATGGGGCAAAAATGCTGTTAAATGTTGAATATTTCAGAAAGTAATAATGGTATGTACAAACAAAGTAGTAGCACTCGATTCCCGGTCAAGGCGCACGTTTTGATGTATTTTTTGCGTGTGTGCTGGCAACGCTGTGAGACTAGTTCCGCGCCGAAAATGTGTACGGAAGAATAAAAAAAAAAAAAGATAAGTATGCAGGAGAGTAATAGTGTGCTTTGCATTGCAAAGGCACCCTAATTACTCGCTGAATTTATCTGGTATGTTTACCATCCTCACTTCCGGGCTTCACTGATTCGCTAGTCAAGGGATAGCCCTCCACCAATCAGATTGGTCAGACTGAACGACTGGTAGTGGCCGATTACACATGTTGAATCGGCTGAAAAGAATGCCGATGACATTAACGACGGCCGACCTCACCGAACACACCAAAGAGACTCATGTCACCGACCTCTCAAGACTCTCCGACGCCCGATTTTCGGCCCGGTGTGTGGCGGCCTTTAGGCACACTGCTCCAACAACATTGATGTGCCATACATGTTAGTGGTTCTTGTTGTTGTTGTTGTTGCTGTCAGATGAGTTTTTTTTGTTGACAGAAATATGTGGACTCTGATAGTGGAACCAACTATATTTTGGTGTTGGTGGTGGCGGATATTTGACAAACTATGGGTGATGGTCAGGGTGCAGTGTGTGAGCACCTATCAGATGTGTCTCATCCAACAGCCTAATATTGTGTGAAGTTTTATGTCACTTTGACAAAGGCATTGCAAATTGTGGGGGTGTGTCTGGTGGCTGGCCTTAATTAGCCTCATCTGGCCCCAGCTAGAGTCGAGGGTGGGTGGGGCTACAAACCTGTGGTGCATTGCCTAATCAGTGCACCACAGGTTAAGTCAGCCACCAGCACACACACTCAGGGAGTGCTAGCAGCTAGCGAGTGTACCATCTGTGCTGTCCATGACATGTCATGTTTCTATTCATGTCACGTCTTCAATCTTTGCAATAAAACAGACTTTTCAACACCACCCTGCCTGTGTCCTTGGAGGAGCCCTGAGAAAAGCTCGAGTGGCACGGGTCGCACGAGCGGGTGGCATAAACTCGACTACATTGGTACCACAAACGGGACCCTCCAGGGGAAAAAAAACACACGGCCACCTCCCAGCACCAGCCCTTCTCTCATGGCTGCCTGTTGCTAGCCATGCAACAAGCCTGGAGCAGTCAAGACCAAGCCATGCCTCTGCCAGCCTGGACATCAGCAGAAGGCCCCCATGCTCCGGGACGGAGATGGGGGACTGAGCCATGTCGCCCAATGGAGGTTGGCCCAAGCAAGGGCTGTACCAGGCTCTCCAACAAGCTCTACCACAGCCTAGCTGCCAATCCCCACCCAGCCCACAACCAGTGACACCTCCACCATTCAAGGCAGCAGCCCGGGCCTTCGGTCTCCAGGATGGAGGGGAAGGGGATCTTGGCAGGCCACATTGGGGAACATGCATGGATGGTCTAGGGACACCTCCACCAACAAATGCAGCAGCCCCGGTCTCCAGGGTGGAGGGGGAGTTGGCGGGTTGGCTTGGGACAGTGGGGTCGGGGTTTTTGTTTTTTTTTTTAATTTTAGGTATGGTAACCCTGTAAACAGTCTGGTTTATTGCGAAGATTGTGATGAATGACAGAGCAGGTGGAATAACGCTAGCATGCTAGTGCTGTCTGAGTGTGTGCTGATGGCTGACTTAACCTGTGGTGCACTGATTTAGGCAGTGCACCACAGTTTTGTTGCACCACCCACCCCTGACTCTAGCTTGTCCAGGTGAGGCTAATAAAGCCAACCAGCAAACACACACACTCCCACACAAATACATTGGTCTTTACTTGAATATGTTCTGAATGTCACTCGTGCAATTGAAACTTCTGCAGGACTTAGACGTTATACAACATTCAGTACTCGTAATGCATTGCCCTTACTATTGATGACAAAGTCAGCAAGGTCAAAACTGAAGGTCACAAATCAGTTTCAAGTGAAGGGATTATAAGCACAGAATTCTGAGTGTGTGCAGACAGTGGAAAGTAAAGTAATTGGAATGAACGGGTGCTATTGTTTCTATATGAACTATGAGCCGTTCCCATAGCGGAGCAAGTCCCAAACCTTCCTGAATTTGAATGATTATCAGTTGCAATCAATCGCCAGGACATTGAACAACATGATTACAAAATACTTGTGATACATACTAAGTACAGCGTGGCACACTGCCATCTATCACTTTTGTTGTCTAGTCTAAAGGCCCAGGCATTTCAGTCTATGCATTTCAGGTCAAGTCCAACTTTAGCATTATTCAGACCGCATGATTTAATGTTCTCATAGGCTTTAATGCATCATAGGCTACAGTAGAACACATTCGGAGTTACACTGCAAAAGACTATTTTAGTTGAAAATACTGTCAATACTGTACTATATTGTTCAATGACAGATGGGCTTGCCTATGTGTTGCCTCATATTAAAATAATTGGAGACAAAATATTTAGCATTTTATCAAAAGTTTCTCTTCAACATGAATTTTTTTTTGCTCTTACTTGAACAATCCAAAAAAGTATCTAAATTCTGTCTGTCTGTGTCTGTCTCCAGGGAAGAAGGGAAGCTGGTGGTGTCGGGGAGATGGGCGGGGCTTCATCCGTGTTCCGTCTGTAGAGGGGGCGGAGCATGACGGGAATGACGCAGTACGGCTCCTGAGGTTAAGCAGAGAGTTGGACAGGGCCCCAGGGCAATGACAAGACACACACACACACACGTCTTCCATCTTGAGCCTTCTGAATACCAATTCTGTATTAAGAGCCAGACAGTGCTCCCTCACCACCACCACTACAAGTGCCATCTCCTCCATGTCAACTCGAAACCGCCAGCGGCAGATGCTTTGTCAGCCATCCAGCCTGACCGGGTCCCTGCGGTGTGGACTTGGCGGTCGGGCTTTCATTGATTCTGTCGCTGGCGGTTCGAGTTGAATGGAGGAGATGGCGCTTGTAGTGGGTGGTGGTGAGGGAGCACTGTCTGGCTCTTAATACAGATGGTATCAGAAGGCTCAAGATGGAAGACGTGTGTGTGTGTGTGTGTCTTCTTCATTGCCTGGGGCCTGTCCAACTCTCTGCTTAACCTCAGGAGCCGTACTGCGTCATCCCGTCATGCTCCGCCCCCTCTACAGACGGAACACGGATGAAGCCCCGCCCATCTCCCCCGACACCACCAGCTCCCTTCTTCCCTGGAGACAGACACAGACAGACAGAATTAGATACTTTTTGGATTGTTCAAGTAAGAGCAAAAAAAATTCATGTTGAAGAGAAAGATTAACTTTTGATAAAATGCTAAATATTTTTGTCTCCGATTATTTTAATATGAGGCAACACATAGGCAAGCCCATCTGTCATTGAACAATATAGTACAGTATTGACAGTATTTCAACTAAATAGTCTTTTGCAGTGTAACTCCGAATGTGTTCTACTGTAGCCTATGATGCATTAAAGCCTATGAGAACATTAAATCATGCGGTCTGAATAATGCTAAAGTTGGACTTGACCTGAAATGCATAGACTGAAATGCTTTGGCATTTAGACCAGACAACAAAAGTGATAGATGGCAGTGTGCCACGCTGTACTTAGTATGTATCACAAGTATTTTGTAATCATGTTGTTCAATGTCCTGGCGATTGATTGCAACTGATAATCATTCAAATTCAGGAAGGTTTGGACTGCTCCGCTATGGGAACGGCTCATAGTTCATATAGAAACAATAGCACCCGTTCATTCCAATTACTTTACTTTCCACTGTCTGCACACACTCACAATTCTGTGCTTATAATCCCTTCACTTGAAACTGATTTGTGACCTTCAGTTTTGACCTTGCTGACTTTGTCATCAATAGTAAGGCAATGCATTACGAGTACTGAATGTTGTATAACGTCTAAGTCCTGCAGAAGTTTCAATTGCACGAGTGAGATTCAGAACATATTCAAGTAAAGTCCAATGTATTTGTGTGGGAGTGTGTGTGTTTGCTGGTTGGCTTTATTAGCCTCACCTGGACAAGCTAGAGTCAGGGGTGGGTGGTGCAACAAAACTGTGGTGCACTGCCTAAATCAGTGCACCACAGGTTAAGTCAGCCATCAGCACACACTCAGACAGCACTAGCATGCTAGCGTTATTCCACCTGCTCTGTCATTCATCACAATCTTCGCAATAAACCAGACTGTTTACAGGGTTACCATACCTAAAATTAAAAAAAAACAACAACCCCCGACCCCACTGTCCCAAGCCAACCCGCCAACTCCCCCTCCACCCTGGAGACCGGGGCTGCTGCATTTGTTGGTGGAGGTGTCCCTAGACCATCCATGCATGTTCCCCAATGTGGCCTGCCAAGATCCCCTCCCCCTCCATCCTGGAGACCGAAGGCCCGGGCTGCTGCCTTGAATGGTGGAGGTGTCACTGGTTGTGGGCTGGGTGGGGATTGGCAGCTAGGCTGTGGTAGAGCTTGTTGGAGAGCCTGGTACAGCCCTTGCTTGGGCCAACCTCCACTGGGCGACATGGCTCAGTCCCCCATCTCCGTCCCGGAGCATGGGGGCCTTCTGCTGATGTCCAGGCTGGCAGAGGCATGGCTTGGTCTTGACTGCTCCAGGCTTGTTGCATGGCTAGCAACAGGCAGCCATGAGAGAAGGGCTGGTGCTGGGAGGTGGCCGTGTGTTTTTTTTCCCCTGGAGGGTCCCGTTTGTGGTACCAATGTAGTCGAGTTTATGCCACCCGCTCGTGCGACCCGTGCCACTCGAGCTTTGCTCAGGGCTCCTCCAAGGACACAGGCAGGGTGGTGTTGAAAAGTCTGTTTTATTGCAAAGATTGAAGACGTGACATGAATAGAAACATGACATGTCATGGACAGCACAGATGGTACACTCGCTAGCTGCTAGCACTCCCTGAGTGTGTGTGCTGGTGGCTGACTTAACCTGTGGTGCACTGATTAGGCAATGCACCACAGGTTTGTAGCCCCACCCACCCTCGACTCTAGCTGGGCCAGATGAGGCTAATTAAGCCAGCCACCAGACACACCCCCACAATTTGCAATGCCTTTGTCAAAGTGACATAAAACTTCACACAATATTAGGCTGTTGGATGAGACACATCTGATAGGTGCTCACACACTGCACCCTGACCATCACCAACACCCATAGTTTGTCAAATATCCGCCACCACCAACACCAAAATATAGTTGGTTCCACTATCAGAGTCCACATATTTCTGTCAACAAAAAAAACTCATCTGACAGCAACAACAACAACAACAAGAACCACTAACATGTATGGCACATCAATGTTGTTGGAGCAGTGTGCCTAAAGGCCGCCACACACCGGGCCGAAAATCGGGCGTCGGAGAGTCTTGAGAGGTCGGTGACATGAGTCTCTTTGGTGTGTTCGGTGAGGTCGGCCGTCGTTAATGTCATCGGCATTCTTTTCAGCCGATTCAACATGTGTAATCGGCCACTACCAGTCGTTCAGTCTGACCAATCTGATTGGTGGAGGGCTATCCCTTGACTAGCGAATCAGTGAAGCCCGGAAGTGAGGATGGTAAACATACCAGATAAATTCAGCGAGTAATTACAACTACAATCCTTCTTGACTACTCACTCTCTGCTGACAACAATGACTGATGACAGCGTGCTGTGTTTTGGTCTAGAGAGAGGTCCTGGTATTTCCGGTTTTCGGTTTTTTTTGGACCACAATACAGATTAGCGCCGCCTGCTGTTTTGGAGACATTACATCTCGTCGTCTAGGTGTGCCCCTCACACTTTTTTGACCGAGTCGGGGAGATTAATCGCCAGACTCCATTTTCTGGCGACGATCGGGCAGTCGTCTTGATCTGTGGGCGCCTTTAAAGATTACAAAATCGATTGGTCGGCTCTGCGCTCACCTTTGACCTTGCTACATCCTGGGTCACTGGAGTCCGTGGGCTGCTCCTCACCGCGGACCGCAGCCCGGATCTTCTGTAGGACGAACCTGCAGGCTGGGGAGAGGGAGCATGGAGGAGCTGCAGTCATTCATACACTCTTGCTAGCATTGGAGGATAGTTTAACCTGGGGTAGGGATAGATTCATATTTGTAGTAATAGTAGCAGCAGTAGGCGTTTATGAAACAGACCACTGTTTGTCTCTGCCCCTCTTCACTTTCACTTGATGAGATGAAGATGAAGACACTTGGCATAAACAGTTATAGGCATCTGGGATACATTACAACATCTTATAACTTTGCCAGAACTAAATACAAGATTGGTTTTATTGTATGTCCAGACTGAGCCATGAACCCAGGACCCAGCCTGGAATTAAGAACCCAGTCTAGAATCTAGACCCCAGACAGGAACCTAGAATCTAGAACCCAGCCAGGAATGCAGGACCAAGCCTACAATTTAGAACCCAGCCAGGAACACAGGGGCCTGCCTAGGATCTACAACTTAGCCAAGAAGCCAGGACCCAGTCTAGAATCTAGAACCCAGCCATGAACCCAGGACCCAGTCTAGAATCTAGAACCCAGCCAGGAACCCAGTGCCCTCATGTATCAATAGTAAGGCACTTCACCAGTTTAACAATTTATCTGGATGCCTTAAATGCTGACTCATCCTTCCTTATCGGCTACTTTGTTTGTGTGGTTTGGGAAACCCATCCAGTAGATAACAAGTTCTACTGGTTACTCCTTAACCTTTGACATGCATTACTGCCAAATCTCTATCTCTCTCACACACACACACACACACACACACACGATCTGTGCTGTGCTTGAGTGCTGAAAGTATACAAATAAAACAGACTCACCATTGATGATAAGTCACACCATTTCAAAGCTGTGGTCTTCAGCACGGGTCAAAACCTGGCTTTTAAGTAACAGAAGAGGAGAAAGCAACGCAAGGGTGTCGTTCTCTGTCTCGGGTCACACACGGACTGTGACCTGTGACCTGTCTCTTCCTCAATAACAAAGATGAGTCCTCCCTCCTCCCCCCCCCCAAAAGAAAACAACCTTATATGGGCAGAGAGAGCAGGGGGCGGAACCGTATGACTCCTGGGCTCGATAACAGCAGTAACTTGCTGCCTATATTTAAAATCCAGTGTTTAAAAAGAACCATGAACAAATACGGAATAGGCCTACCAGTAAGCCTTAATAGTAAAATAAGTGCTTTTGTAGCCTACATCATTTTACCATTTGAAAAGATACACGCATTTTTAAATGTTAAGAACTTGATTTTAATGTGAAGGATCGATCGGGTTCACAGATTTGGGCTGTTGTGATTGGTCGTCGCGAGTTGTGGCGCGTTTGCAGCTAAACTCGGAAGGCGGAATTACTGCCCTCCCAGTCGGGCAGCTTCAGGGGCAACGCGCCCCGAAGCTCCGATGCCAACTCGGAAGAAAGTCGGAAGAAGCTCAGCAAACCCCCGTTCCACCGTTCCAGTCAACGCGGTGTGACGGTGTGACGTCATTCTCAGCTCTGACTTCGTAGGCAGACGGAGTAGTGATATACCCCGGAAGTCGGCGATGGCAACGACGTCACACCCGACACGACAGGTTTACGTCGCGACACACGGAAGGCAGACATTCCGACTTCCCAGTACAACTGGAACGCATCAGCGGTAGCTTCGTAAAACCAGTCCCCTGAGTGCCTGCGTACGAGGTATCCGTGGTGCTATTTACCTCCCTTGAATGTTACATATACTAATAAATATACAACAGAACACTTTAAATACACGCATTCAGCGGTTCAAGCACGGCTAACATGTGACGAACGAGTGGTGTCCATCCATCCATCCATCCATCCATTAGCGTCCGCTTATCCGGGGTCGGGTCGCGGTGGCAGCCGGCTAAGCAGGGCCCCCCAGGCTTCCTTCTCCCCAGCCACACTCTCTAGTTCCTCCTGGGGGATCCCGAGGCGTTCCCAGGCCAGACGAGATATATAATCTCTCCAGCGGGTTCTGGGTCTGCCCCGGGGTCTCCTCCCAGTTGGACGTGCCCGGAAAACCTCCAAAGGGAGGCGCCCGGGGGGCATCCTAATCAGATGCCCGAACCACCTCAGCTGACTCCTTTCGATGCGGAGGAGCAGCGGCTCTACTCCGAGCTCCCTCCGGATGTCTGAGCTCCTCACCCTATCTCTAAGGCTGAGCCCAGCCACCCTGCGGAGGAAACTCATTTCGGCCGCTTGTATCCGCGATCTCATTCTTTCGGTCACTACCCAAAGCTCGTGACCATAGGTGAGGGTTGGAACGTAGATGGACCAGTAAATCGAAAGCTTCGCCTTCCGGCTCAGCTCCCTCTTCACCACAACGGACCGGTACAGCGCCCGCATCACTGCAGACGCTGCACCAATCCGTCTGTCCATCTCCCGCTCCATTTTGCCCTCACTCGTGAACAAGACCCCGAGATACTTGAACTCCTTCGCTTGGGGCAGCAACTCACTCCCAACCCGGAGGGAACACTCCACCGTTTTCCGGCAGAGAACCATGGCATCAGACTTGGAGGTGCTGACTCTCATCCCGACCGCTTCACACTCGGCTGCAAACCGCCCCAGTGCATGCTGGAGGTCACGGTCTGATGTAGCCAACAGAACCACATCATCTGCAAAGAGCAGAGATGCAATTCTGAGGTCCCCAAACCGGACACTCTCCTCACCTCGGCTGCGCCTTGAGATTCTGTCCATGAAGATCACGAACAGAACCGGTGACAAGGGGCAACCTTGGCGGAGTCCAACACCCACTGAGAACATGCTTGACTTTGTGCCGAGAATACGGACGCAGCTCGCACTTTGTTCGTACAGGGACCGAATGGCACATATCAACGGCCCCGGTACCCCATACTCCCGTAGTACCCCCCACATGATTCCCCGGGGGACATGGTCATAGGCCTTCTCCAAGTCCACAAAGCACATGTAGACTGGATGGGCAAACTCCCATGCGCCCCCCAACAACCCTGCGAGGGTAAAGAGCTGGTCCACTGTTCCACGGCCAGGACGGAAACCGCATTGTTCCTCCTGGAGCTGAGGTTCGACAATCGGCCGGAGCCTCCTTTCCAGCACCCTGGAATAAACTTTCCCGGGGAGGCTGAGCAGTGTGATACCCCGATAGTTGGAGCACACCCTCCGGTCCCCTTTCTTGAAAATGGGGACCACCACCCCGGTCTGCCACTCCACTGGTACTGTCCCCGACCTCCACGCTACATTGACTAGGCGTGTCAGCCACGACAGCCCGACAATGTCCAGAGCCTTCAGCATCTCAGGGCGAATCTCATCCACACCTGGCGCCTTGCCACTGAAGAGCTTTTTGACTACTTCAGCGACCTCTACCAAGGTCGCTCTTCAGACTCTGCCTCTTCCCCAGAGGACGTACTGGTCGGGTTCAGGAGCTCCTCAAAGTGTTCTTTCCACCGCCCGACAATATCCTCAGTCTGGGTCAGCAGTTCTCCTCCCCGACTGAGCACAGCCTGAGCCAAGCCCTGCTTTCCCATCCTGAGTCGCCGGACAGTTTGCCAGAACCTCCTTGAGGCCAACCGAAAGTCCTGCTCCATGGCCTCCCCGAACTCCTCCCACGCCCGGGTTTTTGCTTCAGCAACCGCTGAAGCTGCGGTCCTTTTGGCCTCCCGGTACCTGTCTGCTGTTTCAGGAGACCCCTGGGCCAACCAGGCCCGAAAGGCCTCCTTCTTCAGCCTGACGGCTTCCTTCACCGCTGGTGTCCACCAACGGGTTCTTGGGTTGCCGCCACAACAGGCACCGACAGCCTTTTGACCACAGCTACGAGCTGCAGCCTCTACAATGGAGGCTCTGAACATGGCCCACTCATGTTCCATGTCCCCAACCTCCCCCGGGATGCACGAGAAGTTCTTCCGGAGGTGGGAGTTAAAGACCCTACGGACAGGGGCTTCCACCAGACGTTCCCAGTTCACCCTCACTATACGTTTGGGTTTACCAGGTCTGTCTGGCAGTCTCCCGCGCCATCTGATCCAACTCACCACCAGGTGGTGATCAGTTGACAGCTCTGCTCCCCTCTTCACCCGAGTGTCCAAAACATGCGGCCGCAGATCTGCTGATACGATTACAAAGTCGATCAGCGACCTTTGGCCTAAGGTGGTCCGGTACCAGGTACACTTGTGAACCACCCTATGTTCAAACATGGTGTTTGTTATGGCCAGTCCATGACTAGCACAGAAGTCCAATAACAAAACACCACTCTGGTTCAGATCGGGCAGGCCGTTCATCCCAATCACTCCCCTCCAGGTTTCTCCATCATTGCCCACGTGTGCGTTGAAGTCCCCCAGTAGAACTATGGAGTCCCCGGATGGAACCCTTTCCAGGATGTCACCCAAGGACTCCAAGAAGGCTGGATACTCTGAGCTGCTGTTTGGTGCGTAGGCACACACAACAGTCAGAGCCTTCCCTCCAGCGACTTGTAGTCGCATGGAGGCGACCCTCTCGTCCACCGGAGAGAACTCCAACACAGCGGCGCTCAGCCGGGGACTTGTGAGTATCCCCACACCCGCCTGGCGCCTCACACCCTGGGCAACTCCGGAGAAGTAGAGGGTCCAGCCCCTCTCCAGGAGTTTGGTTCCAGACCCGGTGCTGTGCGTGGAGGTGAGCCCAACCATATCTAGTTGGTACCGCTCCACCTCCCGCACCAGCTCCGGCTCCTTCCCCGCCAGTGAGGTGACGTTCCACGTCCCTAGAACCAGTCGGCGATGACGGGGATCCGCACGCCCAGGACCCCGCTTTTGCCTACCGCCCGGTATACAATGCACCCGACCCCAATGACTCTCCCTGCAGGTGGTGAGCCCACAGGGAGGTGACTCCACGTTGTCTTTTCGGGCTTGGCCCGGCCGGGCCCCGTGGATCCAGGTCCGGCCACCAGACGCTCGCCGACGAGCTCCCCTCCCAGGTCTGGCTCCAGAAGGGTGCCCCGGTTTCCCTTGTCCGGGCGAGGTGACTGTTCTTTCCGGGAGTCTTTTCATGGGGTCTTTGAATCGCTCTTAGTCTGGCCCCTCCCCTGAGACCACTTTGCCTTGGGAGACCCTACCAGGGGCTAATGCCCCAGACAACACAGCTCCCAGGCTCACGGGGGCGCCCAAACCCCCCCACCACGATAAGGTGGCGATTCTTTGGGGGGGTATCCTTTTAAAAGCGTAATACAAGCTATCGTTGCATACATGCAAGCTAACAACTGCTAACGTTGGCTTGTGCTTCCATGCATGTTTAAATATCATTTAAATAACATGCATGTTTAAATATCATTTAAATAACATGCATGTTTACATAGCATTGAAATAACATGCATGTTACATTACATTACATTTAGGGCATTTGGCAGATGCTTTTATGTAGAGTCCAGGTGAACTCTGAACAGGTGAGTCTTGAGTCTCTTGTTAAGGAGGGGGGTTATGTAGAGTCCAGGTGAACTCTGAACAGGTGGGTCTTGAGTCTCTTGTCTCATCTTTAAATATCATTTAAATAACATGCATGTTTACATAGCATTTAAATAACATGCATGTTTAAATAGCATTTAAATAACATACATGTTTACATAGCATTTAAATAACATGTATGTTTAAATTGCATTTAAACAACATGTATGTTTAAATTGTATTTAAACATACATGTTTAAATAGCATTTAAACATGTATGTTCCACATGTAAACACTCCGAACATACATGTTTAAATGCTAGTAGGTTTGCTCTTTTAAAATAACATAACATTTTGCTAATTGAAATCCACATGAATCCACAACAGCTTCCACCCATAATATCCCCCGGGGTGCTAATATGTTATAATAGCATGTATTGCGTTTTGTGTGTGTTGGGTTATAGATATGCACCTATGTACATTTGTTAATCTGTTTATTTTCATTATTCTGTTTATTTCCATATCGTTTTATTGTACTGTATTGCTATGCAACCTGGCACAATAATTTCCTTTGGGATTAATAAAGTTCTATCTTATCTTATTTTATCTTATATTGTGTGGAGGACGCTTTATGGATGTCCAAGTGGCTATGGTGTGAGATGGGACGTTTTCCCTGCAGCCTTAACAGTATGGAGTCAGTGACCAACTCATGCTTCTACATGTGTAATCATTTACTTTTCTGTGTTCTACCAGAAAAGTAAAGCAGCCTTTGCCGTGTGCAGGAAAAAGCACCCCGGGACGAGGCTGATCACCGGTGCCAGCAAGAGCGAAGGGGGGTGCTGGGGATGGCTGGGTTCCTCGATAACTTCCGCTGGCCGGAGTGCGAGTGCGTCGACTGGGGGGAAAGGCGCAACGTCGTGGCCTCTGTGGTCGCAGGAGTCCTGGTCAGTGGTGTGCGTGGGGGAGAGATTCACCAGTCCAATGGGCTTGTAGATTGATGGAAAAATGCAAATAAATGGAAAAGGAGTCATCTGAACCCAATATCCCCCAGCCCAATAGCCCCCCCCCCCCCCCCCCAAAAAAAGACATCTGTTTCACTTTGTATGCAGCAGACAGTTCTGGTTTGTATCTGTTCGTCTGTATGTACAGTATATGTGTGTGTTGTATAGTGTTTCTCCGATTGAATTTTAATTTCAGCAGCGGTGCCAAGGTGTGCATGAGGTGCACTTTGACCCCATTCACACTTGGCATTAACATGTGGTCTGGGTGATCCCGACCACAAATGGACAGCTCTAAGTGGACAGCTCTAAGTACGACAGTAGACACCTGGTATTAGAATGCATCTCGAGTGACGACCTGTGATCGGATCTGTAAAAATAATCATGTTTTGTAATAAATTCATTTAATTAATCACATTTTAATCGGCTATATAGTACCTTTTAAGAGGACAAAAGTCTTTGTCCGTGGTATCTTTTACTGGGTATTCTGCTGAGTGAATATCAACCATATCATTGGTACGGGTTGACACCTTATTTATAGGTCCCCAGTCGAGGGGATCGGAGGAAAGAGGGGGGAGGCAGACACTTTTGCAGAAGTTGAGTCTAATCATTAATGTTCTTCTTCGACATTACAGCACACAATCCTGAGAAATGTCGTGTCAAAGTGTAACTTCTCAAAGTAGCTTGAAAGTTGACATGAAGACAGGATCATCTTCATGTTTTCATCTTCAAGTCAGTAGACAGAGTAGAGACATATCATCTCTGCTAGAGATTATATACCCCTTAAGTTCTGTCTTTTATTTATTTGAATAAATGTGCTTGTGTTTATATACAATCTGTAAATACTGTCTTTGTGTTTGATGTGATTACTTATTTGTAAAGTATGTGTTGTGTACAACTTTCAGATGTTATTTTATTAAATGTATACACCATCAATGAGAGGGATTCTCTTGCTTCATTGAGCTCAATCATTGCATGAGAACTTTAACACCAAAACAAATCATATGTACCTGTTCTAAGCACTGCTTACTTCATTCTCTTTACTAGATGATGTTCTAATACGACAAGCTTGCCTACTCAGTATGTATATTCAGAATTGCATTATACTTGGAACAAGTTGGTATTGTCTTGACATATGACACATACTGTATGTACATAAAAACAGGTAATTGTGACAAAGTAGCATCGGGAAACATGTTTATTAAACATTTATGTATTTGATAAGGTTTTTCCATACAATTAATTAGTGATTTGTTAAGCCCAATTGTCTTACCGAAGCAGAATATAAAATATAAAAGACAATCATGTTTATATTTTATTATGTTAAAGTTAAATGTGGTTTTTACAAATGTTTCTACTGAAAAGTCATCAACGATACCTATACATTTTTAAGTAATTTATGCAAAACTAACAAGCTTGAACATTTTTAAGTATCAACAACATGGCCAGTTTAAAAGAGTATAACTATTACCAATGAAAGCGTATTGGTGATCAATTAGTGATGCTTTGTTCTACCTTAATGCTTACATGCTTGTAATATAAGTATTTGAAAATTATGAAATGGATGATATGACATTTCTATATAAAAAAATTATAATTAATTAATGAATTGATTAATTAATTAATAAAGAAAGTACAGTGCAGTAGCGCCTAACTGTCAAGATGAATATACAAACTTAATTAGCATAAATTGTTTTTGCAGATGAAGATGTACATGGCCAATCCTTTGTGTTTGACAATGTTTTGTTTTATTTTAGCTTCATATGCCTATATTTCTATCTGATTTTTTTCATACAGCTTGTATATATATACAGTATATATACTGTGATTAATGGGAATTATCATTTTTGCAGATGAAGATGCACATTGGCAGAGCTTGGTGACCGTTAAAAATCACAGTGATATCACTCCCTCCCGTTAAACTGTCAAACCGAATGAGTGGATCATTCCCAATGGGTGGGGGCATGATAAGGTCACGTTTACCAGCAGTGGAGTTTCCCGTAAGCACCTGGGCTTCAACGTAGTACTGATACACATCCTGATGTGTATCAGTACTGCTCTGCTTTCCCCACAGGTCCACTGCTCTCTGCACGCTGCCGGCAAAATAGATGCCCTCTCCAAACTTGGGATCTGGGCGCAAAGGGGGCATAGCAGTCAATTAACCAAAACTATATGGATGTTCTTTCATTATTCAAACAGTATTATTTTAGCCATTTTAGCACAATTTGATCAAAAGTGACTTGTAGATATGTGACATTTAGATACATGTCATGAAGGAGCAAGTAGGGGCAAACTGGGCAGGTAGATTAGACATCGGTGTTCGAACCCAGAACCTTTCAGCTGGGAATCAAACGCACTACATTCCAAGAAAATGTTTTATACGAGACTGTGTATTTAGGTCAGATCTTTTACCGACATACCATCAGGTGGTGCAAACTCCCTCTGAAATCCAATGACTTTGAGCATGGAACAAAATTGTCCAGGTATGCGTTGGTACATTCTCTGAGGGAGAGCTGATGAGCCAAGCCGTTTTTTCTTAAGCTCAAAGACCTCAGTGAGAGCAGTGTTATCAATTGGCAACACCTACAGAGAAAATATCCCAAAGAACAAAGCTTAAACAAGCTAGATATGTAGTGTATCTCTTAACAAACATGTAAACAACATACTATGCTTCTATATAATTGTCCTAACTTGGAGTATGTTCAAGGTTCAAGATTCAAGATTATTCAAAATTCAGGAAGTTTAATTGTCACATACACATACAGGATGTGCAGTGAGATGAAAGGTGGCGATGCCCAGCGGAATGTGCATCACAACAATACAAATACAAATATTTTCTGGGCATCTATGTGTGTATATTTGTTGTTTGTTGTTTGCAGAGTAAAATCTTTTACAATTTTTACTCTGCAGCTCGTACCTTTTGAACGCATAGCCCCTGTCTCTTGAAATCGCTGTCACTGAAGTGAACTGGCGACACACTTCCTCTCTGTGACACAGGCATGTGAGCCATGACATCATTCACAAACTCCTTCTGGACAGCACAGAGCATGGCCTCTGCCTTCAGCACATGGACAACGACATCTTCAGATGACTCCGCCTGGACTTTTATTTTGGCACAGCCCCTCTCGAACAACTCCTCAATGGATGTGGCCGGTTCAGCATCTCTGTTAAGCTTATGGAGCTCCGCCACACCGAGGTACTGGATGAAGTTATTGTTGACAATGGCCATGCTGGGGCAATGGAGGAGGTTCTCCAACCACCTTCTGGCCTCCTCGTTGGCTTCAGCGTAGGAACTGCTCAGCCGTAGTTCGGGTGCCATAGATGAATCAAATCCTGACAAGCACACAGGAAGGTAAAAATAACCAATGACCATAGCACAAGCTTGAAGAACTACATTCCACAAATATTTCTCATGAAATGATTTGAATGTGCCTTGCTTCTCACCTTGTGAGACCCAAGTGTCAGAGCCTGGAGAGCGCTCTCGCTGGAGAACTCTTATTTTATGTTCAAAGGCCTATAAGGAAGAGATATGATTTTGTCTTTTGTTTAACACAGGTTCATACCAATTGTAATCAAACACAAAAGACATGATCGATGTGAGTGCTTGGATGGAAGGCACGTCTCTGAAAGGACTAAACTGCTTATAACCTGACTCCATGCTTACCATGAATGTGTCATTTTCAGGAGGGAATATGACAAAGTGTACATCCATCTTTGTAACCATCGTGGCCATCGTTTGCACGGCAGCTGTCATAATGTCGGCCACTTCATCTTTAGTGAACTTCAGATTACCAGTGCCGATGGCTGGAAAGGCAATTGAATTGTGTCCCTTATCTGCCAATATTAAGCATTTTTGTATTGCATCCAAAAGGATCTGGGAATTGAATGAGCAGACACATTGTTATGAGACTATATGTACACATACACACATGCAGGAGCACATGTCCACAGACATGTATCCCACCACATGTACACGCACACACATACTTACAAACACACATGCATAGCAAAATATGCAACCAGGCACATATACACACACACACACAATATAAATATTTCACAAGCATCACCGCTCAGAATAGATTCAAATGAGTTATCCCATTATGTGTGAATCTTTAAAAAAACAAAACAAACTTTGTCCTGTTTTACAGATGTCAATAACAAAATAGTTACATACAGATATAATGATATTAGCTGCAGCATTACCTTTTCCGCCCCCGCTGTACCTTTTTCAGCACACACAGTGTGATACACCTGCTTACACGAAAGACCATATGGCTTTGTCTGTAGCACATGGGGAATAGCTTGTTTTACTAGTTTCGATTGTTTGTTAATTTCCATTTGCATTTCTTTGCCAGCCTTGTGTAGGATGGCATTGGATACTGCTCCTTTTGATAGATCGAGATTTGTTCCTGTTGTGTTCACAATTACGTCAGTCTGAGAGGGGACAAAAACAGTTGATGTTAAAGTGATTGCATTTTTAAAATGATTCAAAGTTTCCTGCCAAGACACCTTAGGGGATACTGCGGTATTACATAAGTGTTCCGAAACATTAGTGTTTCAGGAAATTCTCTCCAAGTAATGTAATTTTCCTAAGAAAATAAAAAACAATGTTGATTGAATTTTGTATATGTCGGTTCTGTTACGCTTTCGAGCACACACAGGTATTTTCGAGCTGAGTTAAATGCACTCACGTTTTGACGCTCAATGCAACCCTTTCTGACGGTCAGCTGGATATTACCCATTTGAACGGTCAACGGGGCTTGGTATGTTTCGTCTCTTTTGCTCTGGACTCCATAGCTGACTGGTGTGGTCGCGCTGCCGAATTTCTGAATGCAAGCTCTTTCCATTTCCTTAACAGTAGGCTCATCGTTGCTCACCAGGTGGATCTCACAAAGATCTCTGTTGTATCTGCGACTGTCATATCGTGCCAGCACGCCAGTTTCAAGTTTCAAGTATTTTATTGTCACTTCACAATTTACACGTGAGTATAAGCAGTCAGTGAAAAACTTTTTGTGCAAAACGCCCGACAACCGACAGTAATTATAAAGGAATACAAAATAGAATAAGAACTACAAAATAGAAATAACTGTGCAAAATAGAAATAGAACTATCAATAGAAATTCTGTGTAAATAAGTAATGAAATATAAAATGAAATGGAATATACAACAAAAATATCCAGATGAGCAATACACATATAAATCAATGTACTAAAATATACATTGTTATATGCTGACATTCACAGAATGTCACAGAATACCTTCTCAGACAGTCAACACAACACTAGCACCAGCAATTGGCACCAGGACTAGCACTAACACCAGTACTAGCACCAGCACCAGCAGTAACACTAGCACCAGGACCAGCACTAGCAGTAACACCAGCACTAGCACCAACACTTAGCACTGCTACCAGCACTAGGACCAGCACTAGCAGTAACACCAGCACTAGCACCAACACTTAGCACTGCTACCAGCATTAGCTCCAGCAGTAACAGCACTTATCACCAGGACTAGCACTGGCAGTAACACTTAGCACTAGCACTTAGACATTGATGCCGAACATGTTCAGCAGCCTGATGGCCTGACTGT
Source organism: Coryphaenoides rupestris (assembly GCA_002895965.2). Taxonomy (NCBI): domain Eukaryota; kingdom Metazoa; phylum Chordata; class Actinopteri; order Gadiformes; family Macrouridae; genus Coryphaenoides; species Coryphaenoides rupestris. The sequence continues at coordinate 8,286 of PIJE02001533.1, read as the reverse complement.
GGAAGCTGTCTCTGAGTCTGCTCGTGTGGCACTTGATACTGCGGTATCACCTGCCTGACGGTATAAGTGTGTACAGTTCGTGGCTGGGGTGGTTATTGTCTTTAATAATCCTTTTGGCCTTGGCCACGCATCGCCTGGTGTATATATCCAGGAGGGAGGGAAGCTCACCTCCAACGATGTACTGGGCCGTCCGCACCACCCTCTGTAGTGTTTTACGCTCCAGTGCGGTGCAGTTCCCGTACCAGACGGTGATGCATCCTGTAAGAACACTCTCGATGTTACAGGAGTAGAATGTTCTGAGGATGCGGGGGCACATGTTGAATTTCCTCAGTCGCCTGAGGAAATACAGGCGTTGTTGGGACTTTTTCACCACGTGTGTGGTGTGCGTGGTCCATGTGAGGTCCTCGGAGATGTGCACGCCGAGGAACTTGAAGCTGCTGACCCTCTCTACTGCAGCACCGTCGATGGAGATGGGGGCGTGCTCTCCTCTCCGCTTCCTGTAGTCCACGATCAGCTCCTTGGTCTTCTTGACGTTGAGGGCGAGGTTGTTTTCTTGGCACCACTGTGCCAGTGAGCCAACCTCCTCCCTGTAGGCTGTCTCGTCGTCGTCGGCGATCAGACCCAACACTGTCGTGTCGTCAGCAAACTTGATGAAGACGTTGGAGCTGTGCATAGCCATGCAGTCGTGGGTGTACAGGGAGTAGAGGAGAGGGCTCAACACGCATCCCTGAGGGGCTCCCGTGTTGAGGGTCAGTGGCTCTTAGGTGGTGCTGCCCATCCTCACCACCTGGCGGCGGCCCGACAGGAAGTCCAGTATCCAGCTGCACATGGTCGGGTGCAGGCCTAGACGCCTGAGCTTGGTGTCGAGCTTGGCAGGAACTATCGTGTTGAACGCTGAGCAGAAGTCCACAAACAGCATTCTCACACAACAGTTCTTCCCCTCCAGGTGAGAGAGGGCGGTGTGAAGTGCCATGGCAATGGCGTCGTCAGTGGATCTGTTTTGACGGTACGCAAATTGCCATGGGTCCAGCGTGGCAGGCAACATGGAACAAATTAAGTCCTTGACCAGCCTCTCAAAGCATTTACTGACAATCGAGGTGAGGGCTACGGGTCTCCAGTCATTCGGGCAGGTTATCTTGGGGTGTTTAGGGACAGGCACGATGATGGACATCTTGAAGACCTCGGGAACAACAGCCTGGGACAGGGACAGGTTGAAGATGTCTGCGAAGACTCCTGCCAACTGGTCTGCGCATGCTCTGAGGACGCGCCCCGGGATGTGGTCTGGGCCCGCCGCCTTCCGGATGTCCACCCGCTTGAAGGCTCTGCGCACGTCAGCCTCTGAGATGTTCAGCAGGCTGGCCTCCTCAGGCAGCGCTGACTTCGGCGGGCTGCCGTTCACGTCGAACCGAGCGAAGAAGGTGTTTAGCTCGTTCGGGAGGGAGGTAGAGGAGTTCTCTACACCGCTGGTTCTCCCTCTGAAGTCCGTGATTGTCTGCAGCCCCTTCCACACACCCCTCACGTCGTGGCTCTTGAATTTGGCCTCCACCCTGTTCTTATACTCCCGCTTGGCAGAGCCGATGGTCTTGCGGAGGTCGTAGCGGGCTCTCGTATATTCCACCATATTCCCAGAGTCAAAGGCGGCGTTACGCGTGCGGAGTGCGGCGCGAACATCGCCATTAATCCACGGTTTCTGGTTGGGATAAATCCAAACCTATTTAGTAGGAACAACGTCATCTATGCATTTCTTGATGAACCCGGTGACTGAGGACGCGTACTCGCTGATGTTATTGTCCGACGCGACCCGGGAACATGCGCCAATCCGCGTCATCAAAGCAATCCTGCAGCATAGACTCCGATTGGTCCGACCAGCATTGGACCTCCTTCACAGCGATTGGTTGCTGCTTCAGTCTCTGCCTGTAGGCGGGGAGTAGTTGGATCGAGCGGTGATCTGATTTGCCGAACGGAGGGCGGAGGAGGGACTTGTAGCCGTCCCGGAAGGGGGTGTAGCAGTGGTCGAGGATCCGCTCGCCCCGTGTGTTGCTTGTGATGTGTTGGTAGAACTTCGGGAGAACTTTCTTCAGGTTCGCCTTATTGAAGTCCCCCGCCACAATGAAAGCAGCCTCCGGGTGAGCCGACTCCTGTTCGCTGATAGCCCCATAAAGCTCCTTCAGCGCTATGTCCGTGTTGGCTTGAGGGGGAATGTACACAGCAGTCACGGTTACTGCTGTAAACTCCCGCGGTAGCCAGAATGGTCGGCACATAAGCATCAGGTACTCCAGGTCCGGGGAACAGAAAGACTTGAGGGTCTGCACATGACTCTGGTTGCACCAAGATCTGTTTATCATGAGACAGACCCCCCCTCCACGATCTTTACCGGAGAGAGTCTTTGTTCTGTCCGCGCGGTGGACGGAAAATCCTGTCGGCTCGATGGCTGAGTCGGCAACCCCCTCCGACATCCATGTCTCCGTCAGGCAGATGATGCAGTTGTCCTTTGTTTCCCGGTGGAATTGTATGCGAGCCTGTAGTTCGCATAACTTATTGTCCAGAGACTGTACATTAGCCAGTAGAATGGTGGGTAGTGGAGGTCGATTGGCACGACGTCGCAGCCTGACCAGGACGCCGGCTCGCTTCCCTCTCCGTCGGCGACGCCTGCGTGTGATCGCGCCTAAGATGGACGGAGATAGTCCAGCTACGACTCCGGGCGGGACGTCCGAGTCGAAAGACTTGAAAAACTCCGGTAGGCGGCGAGCGACTGTCGTTCTAATCTCCAGAAGTGTACAACTGTCGTAAGTGAACTTGCTGCTAACTTCTTGTGCAAAGATAGTCACAATTAAAAGAATAAATAACAAAAAACCTTGTCGGCGTACGAGAGCTCGCAACACGGCAGCCATCACGTACGGCGCCATTGTCAACGATGATGTCGGCACATTTGTACACGGGGAAGTTAAACAGTCTGGAACTCAGAGCTGGAATGGCCACGGACTTCAGCTTGTACTCTTCAGCCGTTTGAAGGATGCGTATCACTGCTCTCTCCAGCAGCGGTTCGGCATTGGACACCTGATCCCGAGTTGGTGCAAAGGGCAGACATGGGCCAACAGCATGAATTATCTTCTGGCATGGAAGACGCCCTGCATTACCGACAAACACCTGTCCTGTTTGCAACGGACCATAACTCTCTATGTGTTTGTAACTCTCACTCTGTATGTCCGGGCCGCCAGCTACCGAGAGCGCGTTCGCAAGACCGCCGCAGTGATCCAGCCCCTCGTTGGCAGAATTGACGACAGCGTCCACTTTGAAACGGGTGAGGTCATCCTTCCACACAAACACCTTGATTGTTTTTAGCTGGGTGTAAAACCGTCTCTCTGGAGCCATTGGTGGATTTCTCGCCTGTCCAAAGCTGTGGCCCATACCAATGACATCTACATTGACATCATATTTTCTTTGAAGGACATCTTTAATTTCTGGTCCATATTGTTGCACAATGTGAACCGACTTCCCATGAAGAGGTATTTTCAGTTGGTTGGCCATATTAAAAATAATAGAAATAGCTTGAATGAGTTGCAGGCTAGAAAAAAGAAAGAATAATATGTGTGTTAGATATCAGTTTCAAGGTTTCAACACACACGCACACACACCCTCCTCCCCCCCCCGCCCCAACACACACACACACACACCCTTTCTCTCCACCCCCACCGCCCCAACACACATCCTTTCTCTCAACCGCCCGCCCCAACACACACACACACACACACACACACACACTTTCTCTCCACCCCCACCGCCCCAACACACACACACACACCCTTTCTCTCCACCGCCCCAACACACACATCCTTTCTCTCCACCGCCCACCCCCCCCCCACCGCCCCAACACACACACACACACACACACTTTCTCTCTCACCCTCTCTCTCTCTCTATGTTAACAGCCTGTGTGTTTGAGTAACGCCAACGTTAGCCTTGTCTATCATGACATGTCTTCGGTCGCATTGACGCTACGACGCAAGAAGCCATTTCTAAATAAAGTGAACTACGCCAAACAACAGCGGGCCTTGTCTTTGGGCACGCGGACGGACCGACGCGGAAGTGCAGAGGAAACAACGCGTCAGAGAACAACAACAACAACAACAACAACAACAAAAAACACCAATACGCCAAATACACTTAGATTAGATGAAGTCAAAACACTTTTTCCTCATAGTTTTCGTGTATTATAGTATATATCAGAGGTGGGACCAAGTCATTTTTTTGCAAGTCACAAGTAAGTCTCAAGTCTTGGCACTCAAGTCCCAAGTCAAGTCCCAAGTCAAGACAGGCAAGTCCCGAGTCAAGTCCCAAGTCAAGACTGACAAGTCCCAAGTCAAGTCCCAAGTCCTAAACTTTGAGTATCGAGTCCTAAACAAGTCATAATGCGCTCTTCACCAAATGTAATGCCATTTTAACAACAGAGTAATAATATATTACATTTACAGAAATCATGAATGCTTTTTAAAATGTGTAGTTATTACTTTCCAAATCAACTTTATAATTCCATGGAAATACATGGGTTGCCATGAGAAAGACATCAATATGACAACAAAAACAAAACGGCTGGCCTGCTCTAGACACACAAGTTATTCCTGTCATATAGACTAATTACAATCATTTAGTCAAAAGCATGTTAAAACAAGTGCGACTGAACTTAATAAAAAAGAAACAAGTAGTCCAAACAAAGAAGCAGCATTTTATCTTATTTTACAATTAAATGTATTTTCATTCAAAAGGTATCAATGAAACCCCTCCCCCCTCATACCACACTAACCAATTCCTCTATTTTTTTTCTGTCCCTCTCTCTCTACTGATATACTCTAGACACCTAAAAAAATCCTGCCGTGAAGTTACAATCATTTATTATAAGGTACATCAAAACAATTGCTACTGACCTTCAAGTAGGCCTACAATTTGAACACTGGCCTGAATGTCTGAGAAAAACCATGCAGATCCCAGAGATGGGAGACAAAACGTGATTCAAAACGTGTGTGTGTGTGTGTGTGTGTGTGTGTGTGTGTGTGTGTGTGTGTGTGAGAGAGAGAACGTGAAATGCATAAACAGTTTCATTTACCCACAGGGTTGTGCTTTTTCTGTTATCTCAGGGCCCTATGATGCATTGCATTTGCAAAAGACCAAATTGGCCAAAAGTCTGTCAGTCATGTTTCAGTGTCGAGTGGTTCTCGAGAAAATCGCCCCGGTCCGAACGGGCACATCCCAACGGGCACTGCACTAGCATTATTAATTTCATAATCAACTTGTTGTCAAAACAATCTAATTTGTCAACAATCTAACGTTAATATTAGCCTCGACTTACCGTTCTTTGTGCAGCTTCAAATGTCGAACAAAGTTGGAAGTTGTTGTCTGTGATTGTCGACCCGCACGTTTTGCATACTGCAATTCGTTTTTTGTTGACGACCGCGTAGTATTTATACGCAAATGAAATAATCTTTGGTATCATTTTTCCAATATTGCTCCGTCGTTCTGAATCATAACGTTAGTTCTTCGTGGTTCTCTCGCGCAACTTGATTGGATGCTGTCTGTCTGATTGGTTTAAGGTGGATCTGGGAAATGAAGTGTTGATTCGCTGGAAATGTAGTTCATTCAGGAAATGAAGGGAAATGAATTGATTTGCGGCACATTTTTTAAATAACATAATTTTTTATCTTTGGGCTTGGGGGAAGGTATGAAGTCTTTTCAAGTCAAAAGGCTCAAGTCCAAGTGAAGTCACGAGTCATTGGTGTTAAAGTCAAAGTCGAGTTGGAAGTCTTTTTGGATTTTGTCAAGTCGAGTCTAAAGTCATCAAATTTGTGACTCGAGTCTGACTAGAGTCCAAGTCATGTGACTCCACACCTCTGGTATATATATCGCAGTGGTGGGCTGTCAGGGCCAGCAAAGCCTTCTCTGCTGGCCTAAACACTATCAGAATCACTGACTTATGTTTTAATATATTTTTCGCCATGAATATGTATTAAATTATTTCCAATAGTCTATTCTCTTCATTTCATAGCCTTTCTCTTGGTTGCGCTGCTTCCACTGGTGTATGTTTATGTTAGAGCTTTTATCCAATCACATTTCAGCCATCATGTGTTGCTAGGGTCAAAGAAATCTGCCTTGACGCCTTCAGAATCGATAGTGCTGGCGTCTGTAGCTTAAAGTAAGTGGCAATGACGCTGTTGCTTTAACCAATCAGATTTCGAGTTGGCAACACCGAGGCCACCTAGCAGGCGTCCAGTGACGTCGGCATTTTCACGTCCTTTAATTGGATGGTCAGAGAGGTACTAGTCAGAGCCAGCAAAGCATCTATAGCCACCGGCACAAACTAAAATATTTAGCGAGTAGATTTAATAGCTGTTTTAACAACCTTACTCCAGAAACACGACTGGCCAGACTCGACTTTCAGCATTAGCCTCCATGGCCATAGAAAGGGACTTATTGTTGGAACTGAAACGCACAGATAAACTGTACAACAGAATAATCGAACTCTTCTTGAGGAATGAAAGGAGGATGGACTTTGCGTACAAATAATCAGTAGTTTTGGTGAGTAATGCATTTTATTTAAACGTTTTAATATTTTTGTTATTTAATATTGATGCTTCTGCTAGAGATGATGTATGTATGGCAGCTGTGGCTACAGTGAAAAGAGACTTGTTGAATTGTCCTAATTGGGTTTCTTGCTTTTAGTAATGGCATTCTCTCTTGCTACATGAGATACCTGTTTGTGATGCAACGCCCTGTTATACTGCATTTCTGTGTAATATTGATGGATTCTATAGCCGTGGAGTCATAATGATGGCATTAAGAGGTGGATTAGTTCATGTAGGACACCAGTGAAGGCCTTGGTGTGAAATGCACGGCCCGCCACTGATATATAGTGAGAACGAGGCGCCACTCACCAACAACAGACGCGTGGTTTGCAGGCGTCACGCCGAAATCGAAAGTAGTGAAGGAGTGGCGGGGAGACCACGCCCCCAAAGCGGCGTGGGCGTCGCGGTCGAGATGGTGGCTAAAGCGAAACCTACTGTGTGTGTGTAGACATCGCTTAATGGCGCTCGGGTGTGGCGATGGACGACACGTACCCGTACGAGCTGCTCGCAGAGCTGGGGGAGAGCGACGTGCCCAGGCTGCGAAACAAACTGCTGAAACACTTTCAGAGCAAAAAGCGGGCCGACGGCGGCGAGTGTCGAATCCAGTATGAAGACGGCGGCAGGACGGCGACGTTACACTTTAGGAGGAAGGAAGGTGGCCATTTCGAGCTGTTTCAAACTTGTGACTTCACAGTGTTACTTACCTAAATGTTGCGGCTTGATAAACTGGGTTTGTTTCTGTGTGTGTGTGTGTGTGTCACTTTCACCCCCAGACATGGCGAGGGTTTTGGCGAAAGAAAGCCACGAGGTCGTCTTGGAGAAGGGGCTGTTAAAAGTCACCGTGCGCTTGCCTGGCGGACCGGTGAGTATAGACGACACAACCACCTGTGTGTGTGTGTGGTGTGTGGGTCTGCTTAGAGTCATTGTTCATCTTTCTATATCGTCTATATTATGCGTGGGATTGCACGAACATCGTAAACGTGTTTTATGTGGGGAATGTGAACAGATTTAGTTGCACGGCTGGGGTTTGAAATTGAAACCGAATCTCCGCTGTTGGTTTCTTGTAAACGCAGCAGTGGCGGCTGAAGCCCTCGTGGCAATTTTCCAATACACCAGATAAAAAAAAAAAGATGCTTAAGTCTTAATAGTTAACACTGTTGATGAGAGATACTGTGAGATCAAAGCACTTTGCCTATTTAAATATGAATGGATTACAATTACAGACTTTCTCCACAATAATATTTAAGTGCGGCCTACACTCAGACCAAGGCAGTATTTTTGTCGTCCTGTGCCCCAGGGACACCGCACGACTCCAGGACATATAATAAACCATAATAACAATATAATAAACAGTCAGCGTCATCCACACGCTCCCCACCCCCAAGGCCATCGCGGGCTCATTCAGTCTGTGTCATGGTCTTGTCGTCAAGTCATATAATAATTATGCAGTAAAACAGGATATAAAATATAAAAAAACGTTTACAATTAAAGCAATTGAAACATCATCCAATAATGTATATATTATTGTGAAATAGGCTATTCTGCATCATGATTACTTTAACTTTTGATACTTTAATGATGTTTTTACGCTAATACTTTAGTTCTTGTAACATCTCAATGCAGGACAACAGTGTATGTCTACAGTGTGTGAGTCGGGACGACGCAGTCGGAG
>PIJE02001532.1:103176-105676 GCA_002895965.2 Coryphaenoides rupestris | reverse complement strand
CCGTCGAGAAGGGGCCCGCTTTAGTGCCCAGAAAACCACACACACACACACACACACACACACACACACACACACACCTACATACACCACCACCAGCACCAGCACCAGTACCACCACAACCAGCGCCGACACCAACCAGCACCACCACCGCCGAGCCACACCACTTTGCTACAGGTGCGCCGGTTTTTAATTGGCTGGAATCATGAGTTCTAATTTGGCTACACCCTGACCACCTGACCTACAGCACAGTGACATTGATAAAGCAGGCCTCTCGTATCGTGATAATGTGTTATTAATACACCCAAACACTTGGATCTTTCACTTGGATTGCTGAATATTGTCGTTACTATTATTTTACTCTTACTAGTATTAGTATTACAAGTATTTAGTATTAATACATTATTGTTTTCATGATAAAGGAAGTAAAACCCTGTTAAGTAATAAGAAACCGGAACCTTCTGAATCCATCTCAGTCATAGCGCAACAAAACTGTAAGCCTTTTAACTTGAAGATTTAACTTTTAACGTTAACATTTATTTCATTGCAATCACCAATTCATGAACAGAAGAAAACAAAAAACGACGCCGTTGCAACCAAGACAGTGACTAGTATAAATATGTAAAAGCATCTCCATAGATAGTGAGTTGTGTAATTTATATCAATTATATAGACAGTTTTATCATTCATGTTTTTTTGTCTCTGGGTACGTCACGAAGAAGCATTCAAAGCAGCTATTGTTCAAAGATGCTATTTACACAAACACATTTTCTGTCGTTGTTCAGTATAAATATCTCTCTTTATCTCTCTCTCAAAATATGAAAAATCCACAAGCATGTTCAATTCGACAATTTCGATGTGCAATCCTTACCGATACACACAGCCGCAAAACTAACGTACACTAAAAACCGACAGTCTGTAACCCTGCTTCCCTTCACCCCCCCCACACACACACACACACACACACACACACGTAGGATTGCCACATTATTGACTCCTAGACAAATGGAGAAGTTGTTGGTGTAAACCTCCGCCTCCTCCTTCTCCTCCTCCTCCTCCTCCTCCTCCTCCTCCTCCTCCTCCTCCTCCTCCTCCTCCTCCTCCTCCTCCTCCTCCAGCGTCTCCTAACTCCACCATCTTTGTGATCACCGCCATGCTTTCACCTGTCACTCAAAACATACAGTCACCGCGTCTCACCGAGGAAGACACGGGGAGGGGGAGAAAAAAACAGAAAAGGAAATGAAGAAACGAAGTTGAGAATATATTTGAAGTATGTATTTGAAGTTCTACCAAGGCGACTCCGCGGGAGGCGCGCAGTGCGTCAAAGACGCGAGGTGTCAGAGAGATGGACGGCGCTCAATCAAATATGTGCATACTTGATTCCATTTAAAATTTGATTACACATATCATCAGCTTTTTTTTTTGCTTTTTTTTTTGAGACGTCTCGGATGAAACCGCATAGCTTCACTTTGCTCTCTCCGTGCCCCAGATTCTCTCCCTCCCGGAGCCGTCACAATGAAATGGCCGTGCGTTAGCTTTTTAATAGCCACGCACCGCTTAGCGTGTCGTCTAACTGTNAGGGGTGAGGCGGTGACTGTATGTTTTGAGTGACAGGTGAAAGCATGGCGGTGAACACAAAGATGGTGGAGTTCGGAGACGCTGGAGGAGGAGGATTACACCAACAACTTCTCCATTTGTATAGGAGTCAATAATGACTATCCTAGGTGTGTGTTTGTGTGTGTGTGTGTGTGGGTGGGGGGGTTACAGACTGTCGTCCTCCTCCTCCTCCTCCTCCAGCGTCTCCTAACTCCACCATCTTTGTGATCACCGCCATGCTTTCACCTGTCACTCAAAACATACAGTCACCGCGTCTCACCGAGGAAGACACGGGGAGGGGGAGAAAAAAACAGAAAAGGAAATGAAGAAACGAAGTTGAGAATATATTTGAAGTATGTATTTGAAGTTCTACCAAGGCGACTCCGCGGGAGGCGCGCAGTGCGTCAAAGACGCGAGGTGTCAGAGAGATGGACGGCGCTCAATCAAATATGTGCATACTTGATTCCATTTAAAATTTGATTACACATATCATCAGCTTTTTTTTTTGCTTTTTTTTTTGAGACGTCTCGGATGAAACCGCATAGCTTCACTTGCTTCTCTCCGTGCCCCAGATTCTCTCCCTCCCGGAGCCGTCACAATGAAATGGCCGTGCGTTAGCTTTTTAATAGCCACGCACCGCTTAGCGTGTCGTCTAACTAACTACGCGGCGTGGGTCGGAGCACCCCCACCCCCCCCCCCCCCCCCCCCCTCCCCCCTTTGAGCCCCTGTTTCAACTCACTTTCTGCTCATGTGTTAAAAGTTTATTGCGGTTTTTTTTGTAAAGCACAATCGCGCTTAGATCAATGTGATCGGAAAAAAGAACACGTTTTTTTTACAAGGACAAACTCTGCCTCTCACCTCCTTTTCAACAAAAAAAGGAGAACCAGATAACACAAAAGGTGGAAGC
>PIJE02001532.1:93176-98176 GCA_002895965.2 Coryphaenoides rupestris | reverse complement strand
CCTCTTTTCGTTTTCGCTCGACGACCGGACAGCCCCGCCCCTCCCTCTCCCCGAGACCTCCTAGCTTTTCTCTCTTCTCCTTTTTCCCTGCCCTGACCTCTGAGTTCTAAACAGTGGAGAGAGTGGAACCACGTTTAGTAACTGAAGGCTAAGCCATGCTTGACCCCGCAGAGGCCAGAGGTAAGCACCTGACACATCCTGCGTTTGGCGGCGTCGTAAGCGGCCGTGTCCTGGGTTTACAAGATGTCAACCCCCGAGGGGAAGCGTAGCGGTCACGCTGTGTAAACATCCAGAAACCATACAGGATGCGCTAGCTGTCCACAGTTTACCTGTCGGACATGAACCCCCCCCCCCCCCCCCCCCCCCGCAACACTTCCCTGGGCACTGTTTGACGACGGGCCACGCAGATGAATGCTGTCGGGTGTGTAAGCTCTGTCTTATTCAACACTGCAGTGCTATGGACATAGCATATAATCAGTGCCAATACGTGAGCCGTTCATTGGAATTAATCCACTACCTGTCTTAACTTTACCACAATCTCCTCTGCTTTTGTTGGCCTTTCGTTTCTGCCTCTGTTGTTATATTGTCTTCTGAGTAACTTATTATTAAGGTATATATATAATTATATATATATATATATATACACCACCTTTGCAACAAAATGCCAAAGAAAAAAACGACACAGAATACATCAATTAAAAATAAAATGGCCGTACCTTCCTCTACAGTTGGTGTCTGACCTATGCCGGAAGGTTTAGCCTATCAACGGATAACATTAAACATAACACAACACAACATAACGCGCTTCCACTGAGCCTCATATCAAATGAACCCCGGAAACGGAGAACACAGCTGGCCGGCGTGCGACTTTGTGACACTTTAGCAGGTTCCGATCAAATCACCCTGACTCCTACCTGGTCGCGGTAGGAGTCTAATGAGCGAATGAGATAATTCCGCTCGGCAAGTCGCCACATCCGGGGGGGGGGGGGGGGGGGGGGTCGAAATCCAAGCGAAATCCAGCTTTGAACGCCATTCCACGTCGACTAACTTTACTTTAACCCGTTGCATTTTTCCGTCTCGGCAGAGAAGGTGGAGCGCCTGGTTCTCCTGTGTCCTGAGGGGGAAAACATTACAGGACGGGCGAAAGGAGCCAAGGAGGAATTCTGGAATCCAAAGTGCGGTGGCTGTGGCTATTACCGAAGCCAGAGAGGACAGAGAGTTATGTTTACCCTTCCCCTCCACCCATGGTTAACCCGCGGCGGTTCTCTGCTGGCATAATAAAATACCTGAGCCGCCGCCACGTTTCTCGGCGCTGATGCGTTTTAGCATCGCGCCGTTAAAACAAAGACAGACCGGAGACAAAGGAGAGGGAGGAGAAGGAGGTGAAGGAGACAGGCGGACGGACAGACAGACGAGAGAGGCATAAAAGTGGCGGCGCTGTAGCACGCTCGTCTCACCACCACGGAACACCTACGAATAGCGTGACGGCGGCATGGCCTGGCGTGTGTTTTCCCCTCTCTCCTCCTTTCTCCTCCCCTCTCCCCCAACCCCACTCCCCAACCTACACCACCACCACCACCACCACCTTCTTCTTCTTCTTCTTCTTCTTCTTCTTCTTCTTCTTCTTCTTCTGTTGTTTTTTTTTATGCCCTGGCTGTGGCCGGGGCGAAGAAAGACGAACGGGACACGCCTAAAACCGTAAAATGTCCCCGGTGGCCAGTGTCAGTTGTGCGTTGAGATTGTGGTGGTTGGCGCGGGCCCAAGGATTAGGTGTTCCAAGGAAGAAAGATTTCTTGGCTCCCCCAATCCCCCAGAGGGGCCTTGGGAATGGCCAGTGTGCCCCCTCCAACCCCCACAAAGCCCTTTCCTCCCTGCGCCCTCTCTCTCCTCTCTCTCTCTCTCTCTCTCTCTCTCTCTCTCTATCTCTCTCTCTCTCTCTCTCTCCTGGGCCCTGGTGTACAGCAGCAGGCCATGTTGGTATGCAGAACTTGATGGTGGCCAACGAAACAGTGCAGTGAGCAGAAGCATGCCAGCCAAGCAGAGACAGAGGGGGAAACAAAGCAGGGATCGGGGAGAGTGTGTGTGTGTGTGTGTGTGTGTGTGTGTGTGTGTGTGTGTGTGTGTGGTGTGTGTGTGTGTGTGTGTGTGTGTGTGTGTGTGTGTGTGTGCGTGTGTGTGTGTGTGTGTGTGCAGGAGCAGGGCGGAGGCCCCGGTGCTTCATTGAGTCATTGTTGGGGCCCCTCAGAGTGAGCGGCTACAACACACTGTGAGAAGTATGCGTTGTCAACACGTATGTCCACGTCTGTAGTCACATTGAACACGGAAAGGTCTGTCAGAGAAGCACGCAAGGACATACATGCGGCCAATACAGACAATGGAAATATGGGAGGACGTTAAACCGTTATACCCCTTTGTTGGCGCGTCTAGACGTACATATTAAATTCTTCGACGGAATCCAGCGGATCATAAATCATTGGACTTTAAAATGTGATGTCGAGATAATGTGTTATCTTATGTGATGTTGTCATGAGTTAGGGAAACAACAGTAGGCAGGCAGAGAGACAGAAGAAATATTGCTGCTCCGGTGTCATCCAGGGTAGAAATAGAGAGAGAGACAGAAGGAGAGTGGGAGAGAGAGAGAGAGAGAGAGAGAGAGAGAGAGAGACCGAGAGACAGACTTAGCTAGCTGACGGAGCAGGGGACCAACATCTCTGAGAGAGAGAGAGAGAGATAGAGAGAGAGAGAGAGAGAGAGGGGGGAGAAACAAGGCAGACGTGAGAAGGGGAAATCGAGGGACAGATATGCAGAGAACAGCGCCATCTACAGGCCGCACCGCAAAGACGCGTACGCCATATTTGCGTCTCCTGGTGACCCCACCACGGATCATTTAACGTGCCTTTTCTATACGCAGTAAAGTGAGAGTTAAAGTCTTACGTTGTCGCATTTCAATGTTACTTTTCCATCAGGGGAAACGGCTACAATAATCTCTAATTTCCCCCAAAAGCTTTTCTATTTAACGGCCTCCGCCCCCCCCCCCTCCCCCACCCTCGGATAGGTGAAATACAACGACTGTAGAGCTGTCATCACCTCTGCCTCCCTCCCTCCCCTCCTTCCCTCTCCCTCCCTCCCTCCCTCCCCCTCCGTCCCTCACCTCCCTGGTCCAGAGGTCGCTCGTGTTACCGTTGCTGTCAGCTGCAGTGTTTACCTCTGTGTTCTCTCCCCCCCCACCCCCAACCCCCCCCGGCCAACCCCCCCACCACCACCACCACCACCACCACCACCCTCGCTGTAGTGATTACACAGCGGGGAAATGTGTGTGACAGTCCCGGTACGACCTGCATGGGTGGGAATGAAGAGTGACCGGACCGCCTGGGGGGGGGGCGGGGGCGGCGGTTCACCTCCGATCGCTCTTTCCTTCTATCCGTCCAGTTCCACACCTACTTCGTTAACCCCCCCCCCCCCACTCCCTCTCTCCCCTCTCTCTCCCCTCTCTCTCTCTCTCTCTCTCTTTCTTTCATCCACTCTTCTACCCTGCTTCCTTTTTTGTGAAAGATTGGTTTGGCCCTCCGATCGGGGCTTAAAGTCAAAGGGGGGAAGGTACTTTACTTTAGACTCTGACGTCGTTAAACTCACTAATAGAAAAACAAACCCAACCCGAAAAAGACCAGATCACTTTGTTTGTGTTTGTGTCCGGTAACGGTCGCCTCGCTTAGCATGGGTCCGTAACGCTCGTACGACAAATGCTTTTCTTTTCAAACTCTTCTCTCTCTTTCTCTTGCTTTTTCTGCCCTCTACTTTCTCCTCCTCCTCCTCCTCCTCCTCCTCCTCCTCCTCCTCCTCCTCTCTCCCTTTCTTCTTTTCTTCCGCGGCAACTGCAACAACACAACGTCCTGAAGACCAAGGCGATCCAGACGGCTGACCTAAACGAAGCACCCCCCCCCCCCCCCCCCCCCCCCCCCCCCCCCCCCCCCAACCACCCCTACACCACCACCACCACACCACCACCACCACCGCCCCCCAACACCACCACCACCACCACCACCAGCACTCCTACCGCAGAGAGGCAAATATTTACCCTGTCCTCTTCGCCCCTTGCCCATCACGGCTGCCGCCCTCCGCCCTTTGTAATGATGCAAACTGTACTGCATGTGTCCTCACCCTGCTTCCACGCTTCCCCCGCGCGGGGTTGAGTGTCAGGGCCCCCGTCAAGGGAAACGTATATACATCGGTCGATAAACGCCGACCGACTCCTCGCGAAATCCGCCGTTTCCCCGCGGAGTAGCAACTGAATCTCCGCCAAACCGTGTATAGCGCTATAGCGGCAGAACAAGCATGAGAACGCGTCGGGTTGGAAACACATCTTACACGTCTTACAGAATAGCGACGGCGGTGGCTCGCTCGCCCGCCCGCCCGCCCGCCCGCCCGCCCGCCCGCCACGATTTTTTCTTTGCCGAAAGTTCCGCTCGAAACTTCATCAGCGCACACCGCCGCCGCCGCCACCGACAAACTTCTAGCGCCGCGGCCGAGGAGGCTACGGCAACTACTGCAGATGAAGAGATGCTAAGTCAAGTAGTAGCTGCTGCATTGTGCCTACGGGGCCTCTGCACTCCCGTGGAGAGTCGCGCCCCCCCCCCCCCCCCCTACCCTCCGTCGAGCCCCATTGCTCCTCTGCACTTCCGTGGAGAGTCCCCCCCCCTCTCACGCCCTAGTCGTCGAGCCCCACTTAACAAGAGAGGTCTTGTGTGGAGACAAAGTCTATTAGCCGGGGCCCGCGTTAGCGCTCAGTGAGAGATGCACGGGTGGACCGAGGAGCACAGATGGCGGAGTATGTGATCCATCCAGGGTGGGGGGGGGGGGGGTAGGGTGGGGTGGGGTTGCGTTTGCTGGGTGCTCCCGGAGGTCTGCCACTTAGTCAGGGATCATGTGATCGAAAAAGTCCACCCCCAGCACTATAGATGGAGAGCATCACTAATCGGGCGGGGGAAGCCTGCGCCGTGTGG
>PIJE02001532.1:75773-83273 GCA_002895965.2 Coryphaenoides rupestris | reverse complement strand
CAGCATACTGTGGTCTTGCATTCATCATCACTTTGTTATCCAAAATGTTAAGTGACTACCTCTATAACACACGCACAGACACAGACACACACACACACACACACACACACACACACACACACACAGAGACACACACACAGAGAGACACACGTATGCGCATGGATGGACGAATATGGACGAAATAGACAGAGAGAACACATGGTATGTCCCTAATCAAGAAGAGGAACCGTCCTTTAAGTTTAGTCGGAATCATGGTTAAGGAATTACAGTGTTGCCCAGACGTAATGGAGTTACGAGGTCCTGCTGGAATATGCAGCATTATCATCCAGAGAAACGCACACACACACACACACACACACACACACACACACACACACACACGCGCGCACGCAGATTAGGTTGCCCCGAACCCCCTTGTGCCGCCGCCGCGCCACGCCATGCCAGGACATCACAAAGCTGCGCTGATCTCGGACGCCATTTCTACAAATGTGAATACTCCCTGCCTGATTATCCAATAAGGGCCTGGCAGGCATTACAAGGGTGCCGGGGGGGGGGGGGGGGGGGGCGTTAGGTTCTGTCAAGGCCCCCCTCCCCCTTGGTCTCAGCAAAACCCCCCACCCACTTTCTATGGGCAGAAATTTGCCAGTCATAAATAGCCTCTGAAACGCACTATAACAGCCTTATCGACGCTCCCGCGCAAAACCAGCACACCCGCAGCTCTGGGTGCAGCAAATCAGGGGGCTGCGTGCCCTTCAAATGTTCTACAAAGTGTCTGCAGTTATTTAGATATGGTCCCAGACGCCGTCGCCATGCCAAGCCACGAAGACTTGGCAGAGGCCTCTCGGAGATATTTGCATTAGGGCGGGGGGGGGGGGCCCACAAAGAAGATGGTGGAAAACTCCTCCATCCACCCATCCACCCATCCAGCGGTGGCCAGGCTGAGGCTGAGGCTGTGGCGAGGGGGGAGATCCTGTGTGTTCCTAGGGAGGACAGAGAGAAGTTTCATTAAGCTGGCTGTGGTTGAGCGCCGCGAGTCGTTATTGTCGCGACTCCGGACAGGAGGTTCCTGTTTGTGCTGTGAGAAACATCATCAATGTTTCTATCCCACTGCACCACACTACACTGCACTGCACTGCACTACACTGCACTACACTGCACTACACTACACTGCACTACACTGCATTGCACCCAAACCAACACCGCAACAAAACCCAAAATGTGCCCAAAATGCCGTGCTTCCACAGATGCATGATACATTTTCATTCGCTAAGCCTATTAATCAAAGTGAACACAATCAGCTACTATCAAAGCGGCATCTATTTGTGTGTGTGTGTGTGTGTGTGCGTGTGTGTGTGTGTGTGTGTGTGCGTGTGCGTGTGTGTGTGTGTGTTGTGTCGGCGCGCAAAAAATTATCCCCGTTTCATCTGCTTGCGGGCGGGTGGAACGTCCATTAGCCTACCTCCAATGCATTTCAGATGGCCAGGAAATGAAGACATCGTCGCGAGGGTGGCTCCACTTGAGACAGACAGGAAGTCTAAGGTTCTTGGCGATCTACAGTACGGTGAAGGGTGGCAGGGGGATATAATGTTTAACCGTCACTGCGTTGCTGCCGCCGTTGCCTCCGTGCGCGCCGGAGGGGGAAAAAGTAATGGCAAACACATGTCGTGCCGTGCAAAACGCTTCTGATTCTTTTTTTTTCTCCTCCACGAACAGGTCTGCTGCCACTCCCGTTGAGCAGTGGAAAAAAACGGTCGATAAGGATCTTAATAAGTGAGACATTTACTTGGACGGTAGGCAGGAAGAGTTCTGTATTTTGGATTTTTTTTTTTTGTCGAGCGTCTCTCACTGAGGGAAAGGTACCGGGATGATGAGGCAGATGTCAGGGTACTTTTTTTCGTCTCTCGCCATTTCATTTTTTCCTCTGCAGGGAAAGGAGGCTTCTGCATCGGCAATGTCGTCAATATAATCCTTACATATAATATAATAATGTATCTAACTCGAACCACCCAACACTGTTATTTCACTATTTATCCATTTAGTTAGGGTTAGGGTTACAGTTAGGGTCAGGTTTAGGGACTAGGGTCCACTTCTGGTTGAGCAAAAAGAGACAATGACGTGCTGGCAATATAACTAGAGGTGCACAGCGACGTCATTATCTGTATCTGTCGCTGAATCTCTATCTGTATCTGTTCAACCAACACAATTATCTGTAACTGTATCTGTATTTGGATAGAAGACCGGGAGTGGGTGTGGTTTATACCGGAAGTCACCTTATATTGGGTAAATGTTGTATTATCTAAACTAATATTCGCCGGCAATGCAATTTATCTATCACACAATGTGTGCTTTCCCGAATAACATATTCAAATTCGGATGCATCCCTGGCAACAACACAATGCAAGATCGAGGATGGACACACACAGCAAAATCATCGTCACAACGTTCCTGATCCTCATCACGGTTTGTCTCGCTATATCTCCATCAAGTGTGCTCTGGACACGTGTGATCGGGCTCATTCTATGGCAATAAAGGTCCCCTATCTTCCCACCAGATGTGAGTGTGATTAGCCATTGCAAGCCGTGTCACAATCGCCATGTGACGACCGTCTGGTGACATCACAAGTGGGAATGTCCACATAGACGTATGCTGACTAGATCAGTTTACCTGTCGGTTACAGTCCACTGGGTTAGGCTGGTCCACTGATCTAGTCAGCATACATCTAGGTGGACGTTCCCACTTGTGATGTCACCAGACGGTCGTCACATTTGTGAAACACAATTATGAAACGACTTGCAATCGCTAGTCACACTCACATCTGGTGGCTAATATGTCCCCTTTAAGATGGTGGAGCAAAGACTCCCCTTGCCACACACCACTGAAGTGTCTTTTCTGCCACTCCCCCCCCCCGACAACCAGGACACATGCAGATGTTGTTCAAACTGGTTTATTGTGGAGTTTGGTGCATTTTGCAGACAGAGCCGGTGCATAACGCTTGACATCTTGAGTGTGTGTGGTGATGGTGATGGTGCTGCTTTGACCTGTGTGCCTTGGTGGGCCCAGTGCACCACAGGTGTGCAGCCTCACCCAACCCTAGACTCTAACCAGCCTGACTCGGGCCAGGTGAGGCTGCCTTAAACCAGCCACCAACCACACACAGGCACACACACACACACACACACACATTCTACAGTTGGTATTCATTCCAGGGAAGATGTTTTGTATTAATCACCACAGCCATCTCTTTCTCTCTCTCTCTCTCTCTCTCTCTCTCTATCTATTGATATTCTCGCGCTGGTGGATCAACAGAATGTGCAGTGCGGTGCCATGGAAACAGAAGTTTTTTGACAGACCGCCGAACAACAAGCCCCAGTGTTTGTGAGCGTGAGGCTGGCGAGCGCGCACCTTGACACGGAGCCGCGTAGACACGGTCTCCGCCTCGCTCCTCGTACCGCTCCAGCGCATCACAACGTTCATAAAATGGCCCAAAAATAGACAATTTATCATCGCTGCAGTCCGTTCACGTGACAATCTGAACTTTCACGGGCGGTAAATAGTAATGAAACATGAATTCCCCCTAGATTAGTCTTTTTTTTTTTTCCTCCTAGCATTTTATTGGGTCTAGTTTTTTAGTTTTACTAGCTATGTGTGTATCACTCCCCCCATACAGAAGACAGGAAGGCTTTTTAACATGGTCACATGTTGAGGGTCTGACTGGTACTGTCTTTAGTAGTATAATAATAATGACGACTGACCAGATAATAATGATGGAAATAAACAAAGTAATAATATTGAGATGTAAGTATGTACCTAGGTATGTATGTCGTGTCTTCAGGGCCACCCAGTGAAGCTTTCCCACGAGGAGAAACAGTGGCCTGCTCAGTTGAGAGGTTTGTATTCATTAAAGATTGCATGGACCTATTTGTGAATTAAAACCCTTGTGAACATCGTCACAATCATTCCAGCCGTTGAATGCATCCTGTGTACAATAAATATATATTTCACCGTTTACAACCAAACCATCTCATGATTTGGCCGTGAACGATAACATTTCTGGACATGTGCAACCCTCCCTCAGGCACGATGTTAAACATTATCTTTAACACACGCTCTTATTTTTTGGTCTAAAAATACACGATCGGCTCCTAATTTATGGGTATTTTTTCTTCTGCTTCTTATAGCTGCAGGCGAGAGATTAATAAGTCTAGTCCTACAGGGCCCCCATTTGCATAATGTTTGGTGTCAGAGTGGAGATGACAGTTTCCTGCTCCGTGTGAGAGGTTTGATATGGGAACAGGACTGCGGCTATTGTTCCTCAGTTCCTCAGCCCACTGTGCTCACAGGCGGAAGGGGCCAAGTCCTCTCTCACTGTATGAGCGACGCAGTCAGGGAAGGTTGACGCGTTAAATAGTTGTCAAAGCCGTGCGAAAAGAAAATTGGGATTTTTATGAAAGTTTTCCCTTGTGTATTTGCCGAGGAGGGGAGGAAAAAAAAAACAACACAAAACACCCCACAAAAGACACTTCGATCATCGTCACGCATAAATCCGTTGGCCAAGAGGACGTTCGGGAGGGAGGGGGTGGGGGCGGGGTGGAGGAGGGGCTGGGCGGCGGGTGTACACAAGGTCTATTGATAAAAAATAAAGCAACTAAATAAATAAGGTTGTCTTTGCTTTTACATAGAAAAATGATTTGTCTTTTGGACATATTTACAGAGGAAATCCATTACTCAACCCCCCCTGCGCCCCACCCCCCGGCCCTTTGATTGCACGTCGCAAAGAGGAACTGCCGTAGCCATGGCCGGCTCTGGCCCGGACCGCGGGGGCTTCCCCTCACTTTCAAAACATGCAGAAAGGTGCTGTTGCTAAGTGACGCCTTCGTCTCCACACTGGCCTCTCGCGCTCGCTCGCTCCACGGCCAAGCGACCGAAACAGTTTGCACCCAAGGGTCCCTAAAAGACAAGTCTCAACTTTCCAATGATTCACTTTCATCGGCGTTTCCTGCTCGCCCGTCCAAAGCACTGAGGGGAACCTTTGGTTCTCTTTCTCTCGCTGCTCTTTGGAGAACACTGCGTCCTCGTGTAGAACCTGCTTTGATAGAGTCCTGCCTGAATGAGAGCTTTGTTTTGGCTACTATTTAATCCGTTCTGTCTGCTTCTGTTCAATGGCCCATTTAGCGAGTCGGGGAGAAAAGGACTGTGACAAAAATGACCTGGTGTCTATTTAATACACCAGAAAGCATTTGGCTTGGATGCAGATATCACGCTAGTTCATTATACCCCACAAATTGGCTCCAAAACTGGCCCAGCGTCCACCCTAGTGGGTTTGTATTGGCACTGGACCAAAGATACAGTGACTATTGAGAAACCCTTCGCACACATGAATGGAAAGCGTCCCAGTGTACACGGATATGCTTATATTTTCGACAGCTCCAGAATACTTCCTGTACCGTCAGTTTGCCTCGTAATGTGAAGACCATGACTATTAACATCACTGAACTTCATTGGAAACAACAATACTGGTAACAAAAAGAAAAGCTAAGCAAGAGCATAAGTGTACACCGGACAACAGCATTTTTGCGCAAGCCTTTCATGGTGGGTACTTCCACACCACTAAAGGGATGGCGTGTGTTTGTTCAGAGAACAGAACGTCCAACGTATCGCTACTCCCACTTCACCTTTGATTTCCTTTGACTCGGAGCAGAAAGGAGGACAATTACCGGTCCAGCGCGATAATAACGTCCGATGTGACGACCGGAATCTCAAACTCTGCCATTCTGACATTCCTCCGCCAAGGTCACACTTTTGTTTCAGAAGTGGTCGATGGTGATAACCTAGCGGTGGTGGTGGTGGTGGTGGTGATGGGGCTAGCAGGGGTGGTGGGGGTTGGTATGACTCTAATTACAGCACAGGCCGCTTGTCTGGGTAATAGGCGCGTTATCGGTGACCTTCTGCCCCCTGGCCATTGCTTCTGCACGCCCAGCGGCATCGCGTCCATCTGAACCGCGATTGTCCTCCATGAGCGCGTTCCTCGTCACCTCCTCCTCCTCCTCCTCCTCCTCCTCCTCAGATTAATAGTCCTGTCACTTGGCTTTCAAAGGGACAGGAAGTGGCAAATTCACGGATGGGACCAAATTCGGTGATCAGCATCTCCCTGTATTATGCAGGGCATTGAATGGGGGCTCCTTGGCCATTGTGGAGCCAGATACAGGTAATTATATTGTCATTACGGACACCATCTTATCCTGGTGGGCTATCAGACATGCGGCCAATTGCAGAACAAGACCAAAATGCATTTCAGGCGTGTGTGTGTGTGTGTGTGCGTGTGCGTGTGCGTGTGTGTGTGTCGCGTGCGGTCGGCGTGTGCAGGAGCCACTATGTATTATTCGATACGCAGGTGTTGTCTGGTTGTGTTGTGTTGATTTGATGCGTAATGGGCTGCCTGTGTGATTAATGAATTAAAAGATCGTTGTCGTATTGGCATGCTGTGATACGCTTCAGAGGAATCGAAATCCATACGTCAACAGCACCGGTTGAATGGCACGAGCGGGAATAACTTGTGTGTGTGTGTGTGTGTGTGTGTGTGTGTGTTCTGTATGTGTGTTTTGTGTGTGTGTGTGTGTGTGTGTGTGTGTGTGTGCCTTATGAGGCAGTAATACCCACCATACTAAAGGAAACTTTCAAACAAGAAAAGTGGAGAAAATAAGCAAAGCAGATTGCCCCACTTTCTCTTCAACCTCCTCTCCCGACTACAGTCGCACCCCATCACCACCATTCACATCCACTCCTACCTTCCTCATTCTAGACTCAATCAGCGCAGATGAAGCAGATTCTTCCGTGGGGAATAGTCCTCAACTTGAATCGGCGTGGTGTGTACGCGTGAGTGTGTGTGTGTGTGTATGTGTGTGTGGAGGGAGAGAGGGTGACACCGTTGATGTTGTCTTTGTTGTTGTGAGGAGACCGGGAGTCGGCCAAAGAGGAAGTGGAGAGACAGCAGCCAGCCACACACGAGAAGACGTTCTCATGGCAACACAAACACACAATAAAACAACAACACACACACACACACACACACACACACACACACTGGCAGTCGTTTCATTCACTGGGATCTCTTCCAAGACGCAGTGTCCACTCGCCTGCTGTTCTGTGAGCCCCGGGAAGGTGTGATTGAGGCTGCTGGCTGGAGCTTGGAGCTGGGGGCTTGGGGGAGAGATATCGAAGGTTTTTTTGTTCCTGAGCTAATCTTGTTTACCGCCCCTCGGGCTGCAAGGCCTCTGTGGCGACTCAGAGGTACGAAACACAATTGCATCACATACACACATACTGTATATAAATACATACACACAAAATGCAAACACACACACACCACACACACACACATACATACAAACACACACACACACACACACACACACACACACACACACACATTTTATTCGCCAATCACAGCCCCATAACCAATGTAGTTACGGTAAGAGACGCGTGCCGTCTTGTTTTAGTGTT
>PIJE02001532.1:54658-68508 GCA_002895965.2 Coryphaenoides rupestris | reverse complement strand
GGTGACTCCACGCGGTAGTCATAGTTACGGAAGCAGCAGAAGAAGGGGCTGAAGATGCTACGGGTGCGATGCTTCTTCAAGCTACTGTTGGCCTGGGACACTGGACAGAGAGAGAGAGAGAGAGAGAGAGAGAGAGAGAGCGAGAGCAGATTTAGGTGTTTTGCCATTTCTTTGGGCATTATTTATTTTGCATTTGTTTTATGTTCCCTGGATGTAACATTCCCCGGCGGGTTGATTGTGACGAGTTGCCATGATCGAAACCGTGTGGAAAGCATAAGCCAGAGGTGTGGCTTTTGGATGAGATGCACACGCATTACTCAGAGCTCTCCGAGTGAGTTATAGGTATATCGGGTGGATTTGACGGAGAAAGGAGGAAAGAGGAAGGGGGGGACAAAAAAGTAAATACAAAAAAGAAGTCACATCATGTCATTCCAGTTGTTGTCACACGACAACGTTATCGACAGGCTTTTGGACTGCTTGGAGGCGAGCTCTGTCTGGCCGCAGCCTGGTGACTGACTGTCAAATAAGGCTGCGTGTGTTTTTTCAGCGTTCCAGAACACAGGGTGTATACCTCCGGAGCTCGGGCCTCACCCGGGGCTTGGCTGTCCTCCCCGACATCCACTCGACTTTGATGGAAAACATGTCAATATCAATACGTGAATCTCCAGCCAATAGCGTCACTCTGTGTTTCTTTTGCGATTGATCAAGACGCGCAGCTCGCCAACGTCGTGGATCAGAGATCCACTGGGTTTTGTGGCATGCGTACGATCTGGCACGGCCGACGTGTGTGTGTGTGTGTGTGTGTGTGTGTGTGTGTGTGTGTGTGTATGTGTGCACGCAATGTTTCGGAGGTAGAGACGTTTTCCCTGGAAGAGGTCCCACAGTAAAGCGCTTCAAATTCACCTCTCGTCATGATGACTGGTTTCCCCCGAAGATGAAAGAACTATTAGCGGCCATGTTTTCTGTATTAACATTTTTTAAATAGACAAATTTAGTTATTTTCATTCGGATAATTACACAATAAATGTAAGTGTGCCGTGATAACTAGGAAAAGTACGATCCTGAGGCTTTGGAGCAGGGAAATCAAAGGGGAGTACTGCTGGAAGAAATGCCGTATAAAATCTCCAGAAATCCCGGCGGAGATCTCCGGGTCCTTCATGATTAGAAGAAGAGAGAGCGAATAGTCTTATATTTGCTCCCATGAAATGGATATTATCACACTCCTCCTTACAGATAATTAATTTCAGAGGTGAGGAATTCATAATTCCCGGCGGAAATATGAAATGGAAGGAGGAAAAAAAAGGAAAGGGGGATGGAGAGGAACGCAATCCCACTAACTGTAGCCAAAAGCTAATCAAGATAATTCTCATCATTGTTTGATAAAAAAAGGTACAAAAATGTTGTTAAGCCTTCCGACGCATATGTTCATATTTGATGTCCTTTTTTGCGAAACTTTTTGTTTGCCGAGCAAAAAGGAGAGGATGTTAGCACCTTGGTTCCTGACGTTCTTTCCGAGGCGGACTTTAAATGAGAGTGTTGCACCGTGCCACTGAACACCCACACGCTCAGCGTGCCGAGAGCGCCCTCTCAGCTGTCGAGGAGCCAACGGGCCGCTTCGAGGGGCCTTCAACACGTCGACTCACAAACTTGCTGTACTGACTCCAAAATGTTAATTCGAAATTATGGGTTTGATTATCAACCATAAGGAAGAAAAAGTGGTTCAAAAGAGCCCGTGTCCCTCCCTCCCACGCCCTCCCCCCCCCGTGTTGATCTCAGATTCAGTTTTGAAGTTTCACGTTCTGAGATTCTAACCTGCGGTCGCCCGGGGAAATGGACGGCTTTGATGAAATATTTATTCCGTTAGAAACACACGGCGCACCGACGCCTACAATGTATGTAAATACGCGAGCGCTGAATATGGGCGCTCGCGTGATGAGCACTGTCCTGTCAAATTACCGAGCGCAACGCACGTATGTATGAGGCTTATTCGCTTATTCGCCCGCGTGTTTTAGCTCTGAGTTGCATCCGGAAACATCTCAAAGTTTCGTATTTACATTGGTGCTGAGTCGTCCTTAATGTCATTAATTAAAAACATGAGGGGAAATAATTAATCAAAAAAAAGGGGGAACATTTTTCCTATCAGCCGTGGCAAATGAGTATGAAATTAGGTTGGTTTTGAAATGAAAGACGCTGTGATTTATGTTGAGCACAAGTTTCCCCCCCACCCCTTTTTTTCTTTGATAGCGTTGTCATTAATACATATTCCAAATTATTTTTGTCAACATACAGACAACATTCTTTCAGTCACTTTTCATTCATTTTGTAGTCATTCGTCAAGCGGTAATTAACCTAATCAATTCACTCCAGGTCGTCTTGGCAGCTGGCTGCAGGAGCCACCATGAATGCTTCATATTGTTGGGTGTTCGAGGCACCGACGTCAGTGGTCCCCTCTTCGCTCAAAAACGCCCCACCTTCTGAATGTGTGCGATCAACACTTTTTTTACGACACAACAATTACAATTACAATACTGCTTCTATTATCGTCATTGTGGATGGGAATGACAGAAGCTCCGAGCCACGGATGACCCATCTATGTAAGAAGGAACAGGTCATTTCATTCTCTGTCTTTATTATCCGTGAATGTCAATTATTTTAGTTGCCGTTTAAAACAAACCAGTGGTGTATGAATTCCAAAATGTAATAAATTACATAAAGCCACGGCATTAAAAAATCTCTTGTCCTAAGGGATAAAAGTTTATTTATAATCAACTACATGGGTTTTGATAAATGCCTTGTGTGTGGATAAAGTAAACCAACAAACACAGAACAAATGTGATTGACCATAAAAAACTACAGCATCCTGGACGCATGCTGAAACTCAGTCTCTCTAGGGCCCCTGGCTAGCTGTGAACTTGCTTGCATGTCATCCTGTATTGGCCCCTCCTTTCCCCGACATGCAGGGCCTACCTCTTACGACGACAAAACCTCCATCCCAAACCTAATCACAAAAAGCAGAATTGTCTCAAAACGCTGATCTATTATTGCAACCACGGATCATAACACACACACACACACACACACACACACACACACACACACACATGCACGAGGCAAACAAGCAAAGACTTACGACGCGAAGGCCGCCGTACAGATTTGTCGGTTTTGTCTGTGAGAAGAGGACGTCTCTTTAAAGGAGCTCATTGAGTTATTAGCTTAGCGGATGTGTGGCTAGGCTAGTGGCTCCGTGGGGACGGGGAGATCTCGGTGGCGAGTGCCATTGTGTTTGCCGCTACAGCAGCAGCAGCGGAGCGCGTCCCAGCCACTAACCGACTAACCCTGGGCCAGGCTGGGTGTGAGACTAATCCTATATTTTCAAACGGCTGCCAGTATAAATACCTAGTCTCCTGTGTGTAAGTGTCCTGTAGGCTGCGTAGACAAAGATAACAAAGGAGAAACGAAACACCGAGCTCTGGATTTCTCCTTCCCCCCCCCCTCTCACATTCATTGACCCTCAGTAAGTAGTGAGAATTAGCCCTAGCGTACGTAGCGCCGTGACATGTCAATTTGTCATCTTTTCCGAGGGCCAGTCATTTAGGCGCCCGATGCTTCTGCGAGAAGAAAATCAAATAAAGTGAATAAAATGAAATATATTTATATCACCAGGCCGCTATTCCAGCGCCTGTATCGCTGAAGCAGTTTTTAAAAAAATTATTTATCCTCTTTTATTTATTTATTTATTTACCGTTTGAAGTGAAGAGCGAGGGGGTGTCAGGAGTTAAGCAGCCGTACAAAAGCACCCAGCGGTGGGCTACGAGTGCGGCCGCGTGCGGAGCGGCCTGCCGTGCTCTTAATGCACCGCATGTGTGTGTGTGTCTGTGTGTGTGTGTGTCTGTGTGTGTGTGTGTGTCATGTGTGTGTGTGCGTGATCCGCGCTCTGGAACCTGCCATCCAGCGGACAATCCGGGGAGGAGGGTAATGAGAGGTTTTCACTGCCGCCGTGAAGAGGCGTCCCGCTGGGCGAAACACTCAGCCCCGCCCACATTAGAGACAGACTGGCAACCTGTAATTCATCCCCCTTTACCCCCCTCACCCCCCTCACCCCCCACCCCTCTTCAGCGGTCTGCAGGTCCACACGGTGGGGGGCTTGTTGAACTGACCCCTCTCTACCAGGGCCGGTAATAGGGGGTGGGTTCAGGCGGGGGGCAATATTACAGGAGTGCAGCCACACAGTCACAGCAGTTGCTGTACGTTCTTCTTATTTTGTTCCCCACTTGTTTTGTTTTTGTGTACTCACGAGTCACGACCGACACGTCGCAAAGCACAACACCTATGAGATGCGGCTTCTGCAACCGGCCTTTCCCGAATTGTGGTGGAACACACGCACACACACACACACACACACACACACACACACACGAACAGACACGAAAGCGAACGGCAGCGTGAAAATAAAACAAACGGTGATGCCTTTTCAAACGGCGGTGTCAGTCAAGGCTGTTTGTTTGTTTGTTTGTTTCCGTCCTTCTGTCTGACATGTCGCGCGCGCGTTTGCGTCAGCGCTAGCGTTAACGTTGGTGTGTAAACATGGTTATATTTCACGTCCCGCCGCACAGCTGCAGCTCGGCGTAGGAAACGATGCATGAACGTCGTCGCCGTGCTGTCGGTAATGTAGAGAGAACCGGCGGGGGGGCCGGGGGGAGGGGTGGTTTGGCAGGGAACACTTGGGAGTCGCCACGGGAAGGCGCCCGGGGAATCTTAGTCAAGCAGCGGGTGGGGTGGGCTAGGGTGGTGCGAAATAAGATGTACTGTGTGGCACAGGGGTGTATGTGTGTGTCATATGTTGGCGCTATGGGGAGCCTCACAGACAATAACCCAGGGAGTATCACTTGCTCATCAACGGCTCTAAGGTGTCAACTTAAAAAAAAAAAATCCCCCAAAACCAGAGAGACGAACAATACTGAGACACTGTCAAGTTGATTGTTTGACACTTCAACACAAAATCCCAAAGTCCGCCCCCCCCGCCTCTCCCTCTCTCTCTCTCTCTCCTCTCTCTGTCTCTCTCCCTCTCTCACACGCTAAAAGTATCTCAATGGGAACTAATGACGCTTGCATGCAAACAGGGCGGAAAAAAAAAGTCAATCGGTTGAGCAGGGCTTTCAACAGTGACATTTGGAGAAGATTCCCGCTTTTGCGGACAGCTTTTGAGGATCCCTTTATTTCCCGAGGACGATTAAAGGGAACAAACAGCTCAATCTGCGGTTAATTCCACACAGCCGCCACACAGGGAGCGACGACTAACGGTCTCTGTGCTCTAGCCCAGGCACCCCGCCCCCCTGTTTCAGACAAATCCTTCACTGTGAAAGAAAAAAGTAAGAAATGTCACTTCTCAAGACTTGGAACGTTCCCCCCCCACCCCCCGGGCACGTCGAGAAATAATTGATTTAACACGTATATCGAGGTCCGCTTTCATCTGGGCGCCTGGCAAATGTGCTAAAGTACATTTCCTGTTTGAAATCGTTGTGATTTCTGGCCTCCCCCCGTTCTACAAAGACGTGGTGCTGGCAGGACCGGGCCATTATTGAAACACCCAGAAATAGAGCGTTATAGTGAAGTCATTCTCGATTCATGACCAGTGCTGTGACCTCCCTGTGCAGATAAAACGGGAGGTAAGAATGAGTTTGGGAAGGAACAATGCATTGTTTTTGCTAAGGCTAAACAGTAGCCCCCTAGCCGCAGCAATATAGGGTGGCTGCCAAGGAAAACTAATGTGAGTTTTTCGACCGGTACAATGCAATCGTTCCCAAACACGAGGATGTAGGACTCCAAAGGAATAAACAGTGGCCAGACATCCAGGCATCTGTTGCTGTTAATTTACGTATTTCTTTCAATGCATAAACCCCTCCCAACCACGTTATCAACACCCAACGACAACAACAATCCTTCAACCTTTATAGGAATACTATGAGAGTGAACCCATCACCTTCTTTCGTCATTCCCAGTTAACTAAAGTCGAGGAATGTCGGACAGAGGATAGAGGGAGACATGTAAACGAACACAAACAAATACATCTGGGCCCGACCACCGCAAATACCTTCGGCACGGACAGGAAGTGCCTCTGATTGCCCCCGGAATGTCCCCCGCCTTATCAGATGAACGGCAGGTGTAATAGTCTACGCGCCAAACCAAACATTTGCACGCGAGGTCCCGGAGCACAATGACACAGGAAACAAAACGTCGCTGTGGCTCAACTCCACTGTTCCCGCCCGGCACGCCACACCCGCTGCACACACTGCTAGCTAGGAGGGTTCGACGACGTGGACGCAGACTCCGTGCTGCACCGGAGGGGGGGGTGGGTGGGGGGGGAGGGGGAGGGGGGTATCGTGCATGACACACAGTCCTTCCGGGAATACTCCGATCTGGAATTGTAAAGACCTCATGAAACAGGACAGCGCTGCTATTTGTAGCATGCAATTATAACGTGTTATAAGCATATTTCTTAAATGAGGCAAATCAGTTAAGGGTCCATTAAGGGCTGCAGGAGCTGCTAGTTATTGATTTATAGGAGCGATATTGGCTACTGTTTAGGAAACACAGATGCGCTGTATTACGTTAGCAGAAATGTGCTTCTTATTGCTGCAGTCACTCCGTCGGAGGTATGCTCCGGGCCGCGTATTACCAAAATGAATTTAAGCGGCACGCTAACCTCGTCAGGCACGCGAGAGCGAGGCGTCATCCTCGGCAGGTACTACACACAACACATTTCTCATGGGGAGCTAATGCATCACTACTTTGGCTTATGGGGGAGTCTGCCTTAAAGGGGCGTTTTGTGGGAAGATCTCTGATGTTGCATGAGGTCATGCGGTCTAATTAGGTTGGGAAGAACATTTCCACTTTGCGTGAAGGGTTTTTCCCCCCCTGTGTTGCGGCCAGCGCTCCACATTGCTAACGGGGCAATGTGCGCGCCGCGGCGAAACAGCCGCCGAAGAGAGCTCGCCGCCCATCTGCCCCCGAGAGATAGGGATCTGAGGTGGCCTCGGACGCAAACGCGGTGACTCATGCGCTTATTGTTTTTTAAATCATCCTCGTCCCTAAAAAAAAGAGTTCAGGGGCGAGATAGAGACGTATGCCTCACCCCCACTCCCCGACACCCTTATACACTGAACAGCGCTCTTTGCTTAACCCTCAAAAGCCTCACACACACACCACACACACACACATGCACGAGGCAAACAAGCAAAGACTTACGACGCGAAGGCCGCCGTACAGATTTGTCGGTTTTGTCTGTGAGAAGAGGACGTCTCTTTAAAGGAGCTCATTGAGTTATTAGCTTAGCGGATGTGTGGCTAGGCTAGTGGCTCCGTGGGGACGGGGAGATCTCGGTGGCGAGTGCCATTGTGTTTGCCGCTACAGCAGCAGCAGCGGAGCGCGTCCCAGCCACTAACCGACTAACCCTGGGCCAGGCTGGGTGTGAGACTAATCCTATATTTTCAAACGGCTGCCAGTATAAATACCTAGTCTCCTGTGTGTAAGTGTCCTGTAGGCTGCGTAGACAAAGATAACAAAGGAGAAACGAAACACCGAGCTCTGGATTTCTCCTTCCCCCCCCCACCCTCTCTCACATTCATTGACCCTCAGTAAGTAGTGAGAATTAGCCCTAGCGTACGTAGCGCCGTGACATGTCAATTTGTCATCTTTTCCGAGGGCCAGTCATTTAGGCGCCCGATGCTTCTGCGAGAAGAAAATCAAATAAAGTGAATAAAATGAAATATATTTATATCACCAGGCCGCTATTCCAGCGCCTGTATCGCTGAAGCAGTTTTTAAAAAAATTATTTATCCTCTTTTATTTATTTATTTATTTACCGTTTGAAGTGAAGAGCGAGGGGGTGTCAGGAGTTAAGCAGCCGTACAAAAGCACCCAGCGGTGGGCTACGAGTGCGGCCGCGTGCGGAGCGGCCTGCCGTGCTCTTAATGCACCGCATGTGTGTGTGTGTCTGTGTGTGTGTGTGTCTGTGTGTGTGTGTGTGTGTGTGTGTGTCATGTGTGTGTGTGCGTGATCCGCGCTCTGGAACCTGCCATCCAGCGGACAATCCGGGGAGGAGGGTAATGAGAGGTTTTCACCGCCGCCGTGAAGAGGCGTCCCGCTGGGCGAAACACTCAGCGCCGCCCACATTAGAGACAGACTGGCAACCTGTAATTCATTCCCCTTTACCCCCCTCACCCCCCCCCCCCCAACCCACCCCCTTCAGCGGTCTGCAGGGCCACGCGGTGGGGGGGCTTGTTGAACTGACCCCTCTCTACCAGGGCCGGTAATAGGGGGTGGGTTCAGGCGGGGGGCAATATTACAGGAGTGCAGCCACACAGTCACAGCAGTTGCTGTACGTTCTTCTTATTTTGTTCCCCACTTGTTTTGTTTTTGTGTACTCACGAGTCACGACCGACACGTCGCAAAGCACAACACCTATGAGATGCGGCTTCTGCAACCGGCCTTTCCCGAATTGTGGTGGAACACACGCACACACACACACACACACACACGCGCGCGCACACACACGAACAGACACGAAAGCGAACGGCAGCGTGAAAATAAAACAAACGGTGATGCCTTTTCAAACGGCGGTGTCAGTCAAGGCTGTTTGTTTGTTTGTTTGTTTCCGTCCTTCTGTCTGACATGTCGCGCGCGCGTTTGCGTCAGCGCTAGCGTTAACGTTGGTGTGTAAACATGGTTATATTTCACGTCCCGCCGCACAGCTGCAGCTCGGCGTAGGAAACGATGCATGAACGTCGTCGCCGTGCTGTCGGTAATGTAGAGAGAACCGGCGGGGGGGCCGGGGGGAGGGGTGGTTTGGCAGGGAACACTTGGGAGTCGCCACGGGAAGGCGCCCGGGGAATCTTAGTCAAGCAGCGGGTGGGGTAGGCTAGGGTGGTGCGAAATAAGATGTACTGTGTGGCACAGGGGTGTATGTGTGTGTCATATGTTGGCACTATGGGGAGCCTCACAGACAATAACCCAGGGAGTATCACTTGCTCATCAACGGCTCTAAGGTGTCAACTTAAAAAAAAAAAATCCCCAAAAACCAGAGAGACAAACAATACTGAGACACTGTCAAGTTGATTGTTTGACACTTCAACACAAAATCCCAAAGTCCGCCCCCCGCCTCTCCCTCTCTCTCTCTCTCTCTCTCCTCTCTCTCTCTCGCCTCTCTCTCTCTCCCTCTCTCACACGCTAAAAGTATCTCAATGGGAACTAATGATGCTTGCATGCAAACAGGGTGGAAAAAAAAGGCAATCGGTTGAGCAGGGCTTTCAACAGTGGCATTTGGAGAAGATTCCCGCATTTGCGGACAGCTTTTGAGGATCCCTTTATTTCCCGAGGACGATTAGAGGGAACAAACAGCTCAATCTGCGGTTAATTCCACACAGCCGCCACACAGGGAGCGACGACTAACGGTCTCTGTGCTCTAGCCCAGGCACCCCGCCCCCCTGTTTCAGACAAATCATTCACTGTGAAAGAAAAAAGTAAGAAATGTCACTTTTCAAGACTTGGAACGTTTCCCCCCCCCCCGGGGACGTAGAGAAATAATTGATTCAACACATCGAGGTCCGCTTTCATCTGGGTGCCTGGGAAATGTGCTAAAGTACATTTCCTGTTTGAAATCGTTGTGATTTCTGGCCTCCCCCCGTTCTACAAAGACGTGGTGCTGGCAGGACCGGGCCATTATTGAAACACCCAGAAATAGAGCGTTATAGTGAAGTCATTCTCGATTCATGACCAGTGCTGTGACCTCCCTGTGCAGATAAAACGGGAGGTAAGAATGAGTTTGGGAAGGAACAATGCATTGTTTTTGCTAAGGCTAAACAGTAGCCCCCTAGCCGCAGCAATATAGGGTGGCTGCCAAGGAAAACTAATGTGAGTTTTTCGACCGGTACAATGCAATCGTTCCCAAACACGAGGATGTAGGACTCCAAAGGAATAAACAGTGGCCAGACATCCAGGCATCTGTTACTGTTAATTTATGTATTTCTTTCAATGCATAAACCCCTCCCAACCACGTTATCAACACCCAACGACAACAACAATCCTTCAACCTTTATAGGAATACTATGAGAGTGAAACCATCACCTTCTTTCGTCATTCCCAGTTAACTAAAGTCGAGGAATGTCGGACAGAGGATAGAGGGAGACATGTAAACGAACACAAACAAATACATCTGGGCCCGACCACCGCAAATACCTTCGGCACGGACAGGAAGTGCCTCTGATTGCCCCCGGAATGTCCCCCGCCTTATCAGATGAACGGCAGGTGTAATAGTCTACGCGCCAAACCAAACATTTGCACGCGAGGTCCCGGAGCACAATGACACAGGAAACAAAACGTCGCTGTGGCTCAACTCCACTGTTCCCGCCCGGCACGCCACACCCGCTGCACACACTGCTAGCTAGGAGGGTTCGACGACGTGGACGCAGACTCCGTGTTGCACAGGAGGCGGGGGGAGGGGGGGTTTCGTGCACAGTCCTTCCGGGAATACTCCGATCTGGAATTGTAAAGACCTCATAAAACAGGACAGCGCTGCTATTTGTAGCATGACATTATAACGTGTTATAAGCATGTATCTTAAATGAGGCAAATCAGTTAAGGGTCCATTAAGGGCTGCAGTAGCTGCTAGTTATTGATTTATAGGAGCGATATTGGCTACTGTTTAGGAAACACAGATGCGCTGTATTACGTTAGCAGAAATGTGCTTCTTATTGCTGCAGTCACTCCGTCGGAGGTATGCTCCGGGCCGCGTATTACCAAAATGAATTTAAGCGGCACGCTAACCTCGTCAGGCACGCGAGAGCGAGGCGTCATCCTCGGCAGGTACTACACACAACACATTTCTCATGGGGAGCTAATGCATCACTACTTTGGCTTATGGGGGAGTCTGCCTTAAAGGGGCATTTTGTGGGAAGATTTCTGATGTTGCATGAGGTCATGCGGTCTAATTAGGTTGGGAAGAACATTTCCACTTTGCGTGAAGGGTTTTCCCCCCCCCCCTGTGTTGCGGCCAGCGCTCCACATTGCTAACGGGGCAATGTGCGCGCCGCGGCGAAACAGCCGCCGAAGAGAGCTCGCCGCCCATCTGCCCCCGAGAGATAGGGATCTGAGGTGGCCTCGGACGCAAACGCGGTGACTCATGCGCTTATTGTTTTTTAAATCATCCTCGTCCCTAAAAAAAAGAGTTCAGGGGCGAGATAGAGACGTATGCCTCACCCCCACTCCCCGACACCCTTATACACTGAACAGCGCTCTTTGCTTAACCCTCATTAAAGCACCACTTGAGCGAAAATGGTGTGTGTGTGTGTGTGTGTGTGTGTGTGTGTGCGTATGTGTGTGTGTGTGAACGTGACTTTCTCTCGGCGATGTGACCCCGAGCGTCTTTTCCCGCTGCATAACAACAGACTGATCAACAACTTGTTGTTCATTTTGCCGCGGCGCTGCCCCCTCTGACATGAACTAATGTGGGAAACCAAAATGAAATTACCGCCATTTGCACTCCGGCAACATCTGGTGGGGGTTATTAAAAACCACTTGGCTATTACGTTTTAAGAAACTTGCCAAAAGCCCCTCAGGTATTTCTACAGAGGAGCACCTGCAACAATTACATGAATAACCATGTAATTATTAGGCGGTGCTTTTTTCTGTCTGAGCTGCATAGTACCCGGGTCAGGACTTAAGGGGACGCCAGGGGCGGACACGCAACGGAAGGTTCTTAAAATGACCATGACATTTTTAAATGTGGGAGCAAAAACTGGGCTTCGAAATGAATAGCCGTTGTAAGGTTGCAACATTAAATACATTTCGTCTCATTCTATCGAATTATACAGATGGCATATCAAATTGTGCCTCTGTAGACACTGCTATGATCAAAACCATCCATGACTAGACAGAATAGACTGTTCAGAGCGACGGGTTAGGCTTTATTCATGGGCCTACGGTATATTAGCAGCGAGGACACTCAATTGTTTTTGAGTGAGGATACTCTTCATAGGATAATACGAAACACCATCATTCAATGAAGACGTCTTGAAAATCAAATGAAGTCAAGAAATATTACATTTGCCAAACAAAAAACAAAAAAAGTGTCGGCCTCCATTTTCAGTTGGAAGTTAGAAGTTAGAAGTAAAAGATATATATACAAGATGCTTTGATTATACCTAACCTCTAGATTTGAGTCCCAGTGATGAGTTTCAGCTCTTATTTGTGTAGATGTTTGTCCAGTTCATTCCCATCATCCCTACATTATTTAGTTGGAACCCAAATAAAGTTTACATATTTGAAATGTGGCAAATACATATATATATATATATCAACGTAGGTTTTTAATGGCTAGTAAGCAACAAGCAAGACGTCAACGATACTGCAAATTGGTTTCCAGTAAAGTTTGAGAAAGCAGTTTCACAAAGAGACGCGCTAAGACTAAACGGTACCATAGCGCCCTCTAGCGTCATCTCAACACATGTGTTTCCTTATTACACAAAACATTGCAAAATAGGCAGGCCAGGTATACATACTGTATATTGGCATATTGGTCCTCTTCTATCGATCCTTTGTGGTGAGCATTTTAACTTTCTGTTCCATTGCGTGGTATGTTTCACTGTCAGTGAATAATAAGTGAATAATAAAAAAAAAACTGCATAAGATAGGCAATGTGTCCGGTAAGATTGCTGGAGATAAAGGTGCCAGAGGTTGCATAGCAATAGAAAAATGAAGAGATAAACAATACAATAATACAAATAAAAAATAAAATAACAAATGTACATGCTATTTACAGTGAATCTAAGGGTAATATAAAAAATATACAAATATATAAAATATATTAAAAATATAGGTAAGATATTCAGTCAGCAAAACAAATTGGCAATGGTATTGCAAATGAGAAATACTGCACATGATGATGAAAGGAGATGTATCACATTATTAGAGATGTATCACATCCCCTGTTTAGTGCATATGAGCTGTTACCATCAAGCAGAGGGTATAGACATTCCACACAACCAACCAGGTCATTTGTGCCCATCAGCAATGCATTGATGAACAAACTGTGAAGCAATCATAACTGAACCTCTGTGTGTGCACCTCACCATTTTGTTGAGGTGTTCTGTTGTTGTTGTTGTCTGTTGTTGTTGTTGTTGTTGTTGTTGTTGTTGTTGTTGTTGTTGTTGTTGTTGTTGTGGTGGTGGTGGTGGTCAGTATTGAAATTGTCTGTGTGTCTGACGATTGCTGTATGGGACGTGATGAATTTCTGAAAGGACTGATAAATAAATATATCTATCTTTCAATATACCTCCTATATCTCCTCATAGGCATATACAACCAAATGTCAAAATGTCCAAGGCCATTGCAATTGATTTACTTGGCTGCGTGTAATTGAGCCTTTGAACATTTATTCTTCAGTAAATAAATGCACACTGAACCAGATGCAGAACATGTGGGAGACAATGTATGTGAAGATGTCTCTATCCATAATGGGCCATTAGTGGGTGGGAACATTAAACTGTCCATCATCTGCTGCTGTTGACTGGCTGCCTATGGGCCCCACTGCCACATGAGATGTATGTACAGTATGCTTACATATGGATTTTGTATGACAATAACATTGTCATTTTATGTGATTTATTGCAGTCCATGTGTGACTCCATAAGCCCATGCTTTTTGGGTCACACACGGAAAAGATACTCAATGAACAAGTCATTTTTCTAAAGCTAACTAAATGTCTGAATGTGATTACTGATTATACATTTAATTTATGTATTTATTAATTTATTATTAATATTAAAATTATTATTATTATATTGTTGTTATTGTTA